>JAJJMA010120316.1:42519-111180 GCA_023529015.1 Papaver nudicaule
AGAAAGAGTGGGGCATCGATATTATAATTCAATAAAATGTTCTCACAGAAAGAGTGAGGCATCAATATTATGGGTAAATATGATGTTCTCATAGAAAGAGTGGGGCATCGATATTATAATTCAATAAAATGTTCTCACAGAAAGAGTGAGGCATCAATATTATGGGTAAATATGATGTTCTCACAGAAAAAGTGGGGCATCGATATTATAATTCAATAAAATGTTCTCACAGAGAGGGAGGGACATCAATTTTACTACTTAATAAAATGATCTCGCCCAAGTAACGGGGAAATATATAAAGCGCGGGAGGCCTAAAATTTTCAAATCCCAACAACTCAGCAGTTATACAAAGATGATAAACAGGGCAAGTCAAGAAATGGTGGGGCAATAGAGGCAAAAATACTAAAATTTGCTTGATCTCACTACTACAAGAAAGATAACGCATCATTTACATGAGACAACCATCACAACAGAGAACAGGGGCAAAGTATATATACTTTTGTATAAGTATGTTCTCTATTATGATGGTAAATCCCAGGAAAATAAGTGCGACATCACACAAATAGTTCAAGCACAGTAGCAAGAGCAATGAATATAAGAAAGACTGCAAGATCGTTTATATCAGTCCCGACAAATCAAGAGAATCATGTCGTAAAACATCAAATACCAGCAAGCACACAAGCTAAGAAGAAAATATTTATAAACCCTAACCCTAAATTATACACATACGATGATTAAAACCCTGATTTCAATATGGGATTTTAGCAAGATTTTCGAAGTTTATCAATATTCTCTGCAACTCTTAGGATTTTGGATTCAACCAAAACCAGATTATAGAAATCATACATCAAACTTAAGAAACATATGAACGAGAGAACAAAATGAAAAAATAAAGACTCACCATCATACACCAACGACGACAGCAACAGATACCAACGTCACTTTCAAGAGAAAAGAGCTTTGAAGAAGAAGAAAACAAAAATGAAGATTTTCCTAGTACTAAAGGCTGAGTAGTACTCAGAGAATAAGAAGGCAGGAAAAGAGAATGAGAAGTAAATAGACTTGGCAGTTTTCGGTTTCATATAAAGGATAAAATCAAAAGAGTGTAACCGGCGCGAATTCCAAGGAATCAAAATGCAACGTGGGAGTAAAAATGGAGAAAAAGAGTTATCGGTACTATTCTACCCTTGGGGCGACCCAAACCCGAATACGAACCGACAGGGGCAAAATGTTGGTACAAAGTACTCACCACCCACGTGTAAGCATCTAGGAAGTGGGAGTAAGATAAGTCGGGTGAGAGCGAAGCACAGGTTAAGACCTAAGGTTCTTACTAAATGTCTCGAGTAAGGATTTGATGAAAGGCTGAGATCTATTGAGATCTTATCTATCTATGAAGAGAATCCAGATGAAGGGCTGAGAATCAACCACGATAGAGCTAGGAAGACCAAGCATCGAGAGACAATTGTAAAAGCGTGGGAAACATCCAACCACTTTCATTAAATGCGCGGTCAGAGCAAGTCAGAGGTCAAGGGACGCGTGTCAAGTTCTTGACGATGGAAACAAGAGTGATCCGCACACAGGAGAAGACTTCAGTAGTAAAACTTGAGGAAGGCCGCACTACTAAAGGAGGTGTGAGGACCCCACCAGGTGTGAACGCAGATATCTGGGAACCGCCTATGACTCCTATAAATACTCAGCTCAGTGGAATGAGATGAGGATGGATGATAGAGTGCGAGAATTGGAGAGAAGAACTAAGTAGTGAGCTCAGTGAGAATTATCATCAACATTATCTTGTAACCTTACTCAAAGTCATTTAAGACTAAAACTTGTATATTGTATTATGATTACCACCTTCATATGAATGAACAATTAAAGCTTAGAAGAAGTAATTTAGTGTTCTTAGTTATTTATGTGTTTTAACGGATGTTACTCTTTCATATTGAGGAGATCCAAGGATTCGATACCATATATATCTTGTAAGTTAGTGACGTAAGACTAGGATAGTTTTATGCACACACAGTAATGCCTCCCATGAAAAAGGTTAAATTTTTCTGTTTGAATTTGCTAAAGATAATACTAGAAAGAGGGCGGGAAATTCGGATGATTTTTCTGAAGTTAGGGTCTGAAAATTATGGGGTTTGACGGTTTGGTTTGGTAGATCAAATGGTGAGTGAGTTTCTGATTTTATTGGTTTGGGGTTGAATGACAGAACAGAACAGAAGATAATAGCTTGAAATTATCCCTCTGCTCTCCCAAGCCTAAGAAACATAACCTGGCTAAATTAAATCAACTAACTAAATCTAAAATAGGCCATTGATCTGAGATTGTTGATGGTGGTGACGACGGCGGTGGTTGTTGATGGTGGCGGCGACGGCGGTGGTTGTTGATGGTGGTGGCGTTATTGTTTGTTCTTGCTGCTAGGTTTCCTGTATCTTGTCATGGTGTTATTGTTTGTTCTTACTGCTGCTTCCTGCTTCAGTTATGGTGCTGAGATCTCTAGCCTTCTTTGTAGCCCTAATTTCTATTGAGGAAGAAGAAAAAAGAGAAGAAAAAAACCAAAATACTCAGACATATTACTCGGGTGGTGGGAATGTTGCTGCTGTTGTTATATTGATGGAGAAGAAGAACTAAACCAAAATACGTTAAAAACAATCGGCTAAAAGGAAAACCAAAACCCAACGGTTTTTTAGTTGGATCTAGACATCTTATATCCACTTTATTTGGTTGGGCATAAAATCAATGGGGCCAAATACTCTCCTATGGGGCCAAATTTAGCCATGTTTTTTTTATACTATTACTAGTTTATTTGGCACGCGCAAAAGCGCGTGCTGAAACGCATGACAAAAGAGTCCAGAAGATTCGTGAGATTTAATTTTTAGATGTTCACTTAAGTATAATTACTATTATGCCCTCAATTATTTTGACAAACTGCGCACATAGTTATACGGTATAGGGGTATTATGGTCTTAAAAATTTACAGCTTCACTAAGCCCTCCTGGTTTTATATAATAGAATAGATTATTGTGTTTAGGTTGTTCGGATTTTAACATCTAATATAAAAGATTATTAACTGCCCTACCTTGACTGTTTGACGCTTCTTATGATAAAATAAATCATACAACAAAAATCTAAACCGCAAAAATGCACCAACTAGTTGTTGAGCTTTTTCTTGATTATATAGCTGTTGTTTATTAAAATATCTGGTTTATCAAAACAAAAGATGCATATAAATTTAAACATACATATATATAAACAAAAAAAACACCTGTAGGCTGTAGTTGCCGCAATTTATTAAATCATGAGATCACACTAAATTGATAAGACAGTGCACTACATAATATACGCAAATTCTTGTATGCCACTAAAGAAAATACAAGTGTCTTGCTATTTTTCTTTAAATGGAAAACAAACATATGTAACCAAATATAGACTAGATGACCGCTGCCACGGTGGGTGGGCCGACCGAAGAAATCGACGAAAGAACAAAGAATTTGTAAAGCAAAAAAAAATATAAGCAAAATAGATGCTCTAGCATATTTGTAAAACAAAATTTGTATTAAGTTGAAAATGTTCAGAATTTTTCTGACAGTTTTATGTATAATACAATTTCTGGCGGAAAATTAACCTAAAACGCGACCCAAATCTCTTTGCAATTCTTGACAAAAATGAAAATTGATTAATAGAGGTGAAGATTTATTGAGGAGATGTTAAAAGAATAATTAGTGAGAGCACATGTGTCATGCATATACTTGTATTTTACTCTTCACAAATCACAACAAACATGTATAGCTATGAAAGTTAACCTAACGATCTTTTAGGCAAAAATTTTAAAATTGATATTATGATTATACTCATTGCGTGGATAATTTAAAGAGCTTTCTAAACATATAAATTTTGCGAAAATCCGACGTGTATTTTAAAAGATATTAATGTTTTAAAATTACTAAAAGTTTTATCACGTGTTTCAATGGGAGGAGATCATCAAGCATTTCTAATCGGTTTCATGCTGTAATTTGGGGGCAACAGGCCATTATTACTTTGTAAATACCATGTATATACTTTTTTAAACTTTCTCAATATATCCTTTTCACTTCTAAAAAAAAAATTACTAAAAGTTATGTACAGTTTTACCCCTTAACAAATAAAAGACTACTTAGTGATTTCTATTAAAACAATATATTACTTATTTGTCCTTCCTCTTCGGTTTATTTACGCTATTTACCTTTGCAGGATTTTAAAATAGAGGATAACTTAGTAATTTAGGGGGTCTCCTACCAAAATCATTTTTGTTAAATTGATCAATTTTGTTACTCTACATTTTACAAAAAAAATGGCCATAAAAGGAACTACCTCCCTACGGGCCCTTCGGGCCCTCCGGTCAGTCGGCCCAAAAAAGCACTCCATGACTCCGCGCCACCTTATAGTCAGCATTAGCTCGTTCTCAAGCTTGACTTCACAGAGTTCTTTTTTTCAGGATAATCTTATTGATCATAGTTGATCTATTTTCAACCCCCAAAATCGATACCAAATTCTAAGATTTGAATTATTCTCCGAAATCAGTTCAAACATTACTTCAACAAATTATGGATTGTTCACAAAAAAATTGGTACTTTATTCCCAAATGCAAGGTCTGGTTCGGAATTCCTTTCCTTCTGATACCCATGCTTGTCAGCGTCGTCATGTTCATTTCTGGCCTAAGAAGAGGTTGACTAAATCTCCTGAAAACAGAATTCCACTCTGCTGTCAAAATCACCGAGTACAATGCTGACTGCTGTACCAGTTGCCCTTAAGGCAAACACACCCACTTGGGTCTCTTTTCATACATTTGGGTTAATCTTCATGTGGACGATGCCTCTTGATCAAAATATCTAACTTGTAATTTATTCTCGTACTTTTCATTTGCATGCATCGTCAGCGTTGATTCTTGAGAGCCCCTCGAAAACTCTAAGGTGTCTTAAAATTCGAGGCATGTAGTATAATTTTGGAGGAGGCCAAACCACGAATGTAAAGTTTGACCTTCGTTTGCGAATACTTACTTACTCAGACACTACACAAGTGGTTGCACAATTTGTACTTGTAGCGTGAAAATAATGCATGATCGAAAAAGAATATGTTGCTTTAAAATGTTAGAAATTCAAAGCGAAATTACTACAGTGCTAAATTGCACGTTTTTCATCCCACTAATTATCATTATATCTTCAAATCTCAATCCAAATTTGGTTGATAGTCGATACGATGCTTCCTTTTTTTTCTTTATTAGGTTCTGAAATTATTTTGGCGCCTAACAAATAAAAATCTTTAAAAGCCATGTCATTTGATTTTTCTTATTAAGCCTGGCTAAATTTGGCCCCATTGGGGAGTATTTGGCCCCATAGAATTTTAAACCTATCCATTAGAGGTGGTTATGGGACAACCAAAAAAGTAGCGAAAATACCCAAATGCCCCCACAGTAACTTCTCTAATTAAACCCCAAAACTTAAACCAAAATTTATTTTTATAACACGTCAACCGATTCTCTTTTTCTTCCTCTTCTTCTTCTACTTCATTTTCAAAACCAATATATAACAAAACATCGTCGATTAATAGACGATTTCTAAAAAAAAAAATTGCGATTAATTTCTATAAAACGCGATGGAACGAAAGAAGAACAAATGACCGGACCCTAGATTATTCAAAGATTCAGGAATCGACGTAGACAAAGTTTACGAAATTTCTTCATCGACGTCGATTACGAAGAGAGCGAGTAAAGAAGAATTACAAGCTCTTAAAGAGAAGCAGAAGAAGAAGAAGAGCCCACTACTTGTGATGAGAATGAGGTATTTCATTTGAAATTTGGTTGAATTTGCACTCGAATTTGATGATTTTCAACCCGACAGTTCTCAACTGTTTCCCATAATCGTTCTATGTTAGTGTCAATATTCAACGATTGTTCATCGTGTTCATCTTCTGAAACTGCAGCGGAAGAACAATCGTTGTATGTTGTTATGATTTTAAACCTTTTATTATCAGTCGTTCTATATTCAATTTCTTATAAACCGATTATTTTTTCCCTCTAAAATTTTGAAATTTTCCTTTTCGAATTTTAGGGCACAATCGTTACAATTTCATATAAATAATCAACGAAACAATTCTACCATAATCGTTTTATATGTTGTGTTTAGTAAGCCGACAACATATGTTCATCGTTATATATGTTGTCTTATTTAAACCGATTGTGTGAAGTTTTCACTATAAAAATTCCCAAAGTTTCATAGCCTTAATCGTTGATTGCATCCAAGTAAATAAACCGACTGGTTTGAGCCAGAATTTAATCGCTTTATGTTTTGGGTTTTGTGAGCCGATTAATTTAGTAGACAAATCTTGATTTTCCTGTAACTCCTTAATTGTTGGTTATAAACACTTACAAAAGCCGATTGATATAAGTACGAAAATATAATCGGTTTATTTTTTCACCAATGTCCACCGTTTTTTTTTCTTATGTTGACAATCAGTTTATATTTCATGTTATTTGAGCCGATTGTTTTCTGTGTAACTGTTAATTTGTTTCTTGTTTTGTGTTATAGGGAGAATATGAAGTCCAATACTCCCCAGTCTAAGGTCAAGGAGGTTGTAAAGAAGAAGAGAGCAGATCCTGTTACAGATCCTGTCGCCACACATGTTAGTTTGGGTTCCCGTCGAGAGGGTGGTGCACCTTTGAGTGCGGCGAGTCGTAAAGCTGCTGCTAGACAGCTTAATGTCGATCAACCCATCGATGAAACAATAACACCTGCAGTTGAAGAAACACAAGAGAAAGAGACAACTGATGCAGCTGATGTTCAACAACCAGCGGGTGGAGAATTGGTTGTCATAGCGGCGGGGGAAGATCCCGAGAATGAAGCACCTAAACAACCAATACAACCACTCCAAATTGTACCGCGCCAACAACCAATACAACAAGAGGGTGGACAACAGGGGGCTCAGCAAGAGGGTGGACAACAGAGGGCTCAAGAAAAGAAGGAAAAGAAACAAATGAGGAGTTACATACCAGCCAAAGAGCAGATGTTTCCCGACGAGGAGCTCGGTAACCCTAAAGATGGATGGCATGTGTTATGGGGCTATGTGGGTAGTTGGGCCAATATCGTCTACAGAACCATTGTAAGTATCTCATTTAGTTCTCTTTTTCTTCGTTTATTCATCCAAGATAACTCCATTTCATGTTACAAATTAATGTTTTGTAGGACCACGAAGATGCAATACGTCTTCTCAAACACCAATCGGAGTCGGGAAAGATGGACAAATGGCCCTTGGAAAGGGTAGGTGCACGCCCTAAGGATCCTAAAGCATTGGAGGTTTGGTTAGCTAGCGGTGAAGCCCCTCAAGTGTTCGAGATCGTCAAGAACTCGGGGTTGTATCCTGCCATTGCCAGTACTTCCACCATTGGAAAGAGTGTTCGTAGCCGCTTACAAAGGTACTTTGGTCCATTGTTTCACCCCACCGGATATGTTTCCTACAATCCGACGAGAGTGGCTCGTCAATGTGGTTGTGTACAAAAAGAACCAATTGAGGTAATGTTCGGATTGGGTGCATTAGATCTCAAAAAACATATCTCCTATTATAATTCAATTGAAGTTGTGCACACACCTCCTTGTACATCTAATGATTGGGACAACAGAGGAGCATTGGGTTGACCTTGATGCTCCTATTTTTCCTAATGATTGGGTTTTCCCTGGATATATGGAGTGGTTGAAGATGAGTTCCCATCCTTATGTCATACGCCCTGAAAATAGAAAGTTGATTGCTGATCCAAAAGAAGTCGTCGATGTATATGTAAGTATTCGCTTGTGTCCTATTAACTTTAATCATTATATATATGTACTTTGTATATGTTGTATGATTGAAAACAGAGACCTCGAGTCGGCAAAATGATCAAGGAGTTCCAGTCAGAGATTGTGAAAGGTGGTCTAGATAAGAGGGCTGAGAGGATCTTGAAGAAATCTCTTGAACAATTGTTGAACCTGGAGAATAAACGACGTGGAGATTTGTTTGGAAAAACTCAAGCACCACCGGAGAGGCCAAAGCACAAGAAAAGAGGGGATGAAGCCACAACAAGCGCTGCTCATGAGGATACACAAGAACCACGACCTAAACGACAACGTGGTGGTGGTGGTGGTCGTGGTAGTGGAAGAGGTCGTGGTGGTGAGGCTACACAAGAAGCACCACCAGTTAAAAAAGCTCGAGGTGCGAGTAGCAGCACTCGTGGAGGTCGTGGTGGTGGAAGAGGTCGTGGTCGTGGTTAAACTCTAGATAGTTTGAAAACACTTGTTTGTTATGTTGTTTAACATTGGTTGTGTCGACTTTAAACTTCTTTGGTATGTTTGTGTAGGATGCTAACTTTGGTTGCTAGTTTATGTGAATGAATGTGGGTTGTGTACTTAGATTTGTGTCAGTTTTTATGACAAAATCGGTTTACCTTGGGGTATACATCGAACGATTGCCTGACAATTGTTCTACAATATTGGTTTCCAACACCGATTATTGACTACATGAAAAATCCTTTTTTTTTAAATCGTTAGATGATGGTTTTCAGATACACCGATTAAGAATGCTTAAGTATCTGAATCTCCTGTCTAACTTTTGTGCACATAATCGGCCTTTATGTTCATTAATTGACACCGATTATATTTCAACTAACGGCCAATAAATGCGTATGGGTACACCGATTGATTTGTTTAAATTTCTGGGTAGATTAACAACAATGGGCTTATTTGGGTAATAATGTTTACCGACTGTTCGAGAACCCAAGCATAATCGGCTTAAGTGTCTATATATATAGACCGATTGTGCGTTGTTCAGAATCAAGGTTTGGGTTAAAAAAAACTTGGGTGATTCTCATGTTTGATAATGTTTGATCATTTTTAATCTTGTTTTAATATGAGAATTAAAACTAATTAATCTTGTTTAGTCTTTAATCACTTAATTAGCAACTAATAGAAAAAGGGTAAATCAGTCTTTTTTATAAGGGGTTTTCCGATTTTACTTCATAGTATCACGGGAATTATTTTTCCGTGGGGCCAAATACTCCCCAATGAGGCCAAATTTAGCTAGGTTATTAAGGCCATGCTAAGGCAAAAGATCAATGACAATAATAGATACGCCCTTTGGCCAAGATTTTCTCACCCAATTCTTCTCCATCCATTAGTAAAAAAAGGTAAGAATATTGCTGTTTACCTTTATCTTTTCTCTATTTACTTGGGGAGTATTTGATTCTTTCGTAAGACTTAAAAATTAAATAAAAAAGGTTTTGACTTTTCCATTTTAGACTGAGTTTTTGATTCTTTTGAGAAGCAATACTACCGCTGTTACCCCAAATCTTGTTTTGCATGACTTTCTTAAGATAAAAAGTGTTAGAAGATTAAGATTTTGTTTGCACCAACATGCATCTGTGATCAGAAGACAAAATACCAACAATGGCTTTATAAAAAAAATAGTCTAATCTAGTTTGCTTTTTAGTCTAATCTGAAAAATAGCCGGCTTGTAAAGATTTACTGCTGGTGGTTTCATTTCATCAGCACACCTTAAAAATTTAAGGTGTGCTGTCGCCAAACTTGTCCTTATGTTGGAGAAGGGTGTGGACGTGACACTTTGGGGGAGCTTCCAAACGAGCATGATGTATAAGATAGAGTCGATTGGCTAGTAGTATAGTATAAATCAACCGTTATCTAATTGAAATTACCCAATTGAAAGTTGATCAGAAAAGGAGCATAAGAGCAAGCAGTTGTCAAAAAGTAGTCAAAAATTAGATAATGTGGTCAAAATATGGAGGGGAAAAAAAACAAACACCATCATTATATCTAAAATTAAGCGATTACCGAGGAAATAAGAGGAGTGACTTTCAGTAGTTGTTCAGTCTGAAATATCTTTAAAAACTTGAAATGTCATTTTAAGTTTAAGTTTTTGTAATAAAAGAAAATTATTTCAAGCGGCTGCTCAGTAACCGTGATTGCGACTTCTAAGTAACTCATAGCAAAGTCATATCTACACGAGGGTACAAATCTACACTTCCGGGTAAACATGTCTACATTTTTTTTGCTACAATGTGGAAAGTTTCTCCATTTTTTATACTTTTTGCCACCATAGTGCTTGCTCTAATAGAATTTAGGGCTATTTAACAGATGGTACCCAGCAAATGACCAATTGAGGATTTTGGTACCCAATACTTTGAATATTAAGGGATGGTACCTAGAATTGCCGTTGACTGTTTAGTCAAACTTTTGAGCTAACAATCTGTTAACTAAATATTAACAATTATTAAAATGTAATAATTAAATAACGGTGTCAACTCGCCGTCAGCATATAATTCTGCGGTCAAAGATGCAACCATCCAACGATTCAAATGAGGTCATTCAAACAGACACCATTTTACACTTCTTTTACACCCCATCCTCCACCATTGTCTTCATTCTCCATTAAACCTGTAGCACTTGTTTTATCTTCCAAGCATAACTCATGGAACAAATCTGCCAACTTATACTTGTGCTCCTCAAATTTTTCGTCTGCTACCTTGAGCTTACTCATCTCAGCAACAACAATTAAAAACTAACATTATGATAAGATAGTACCTAAAACCATTCAAACCCACCAACTTTCCCTGCATCTCTCTTTTCCTTCACCATTGGACATAAAACATAATCCTGAGACCATTAGAGGTGTTCCCTTTTACCCTTTCCAAGCACCAAACACAGTGTTTTACATGAATCAAAAAAACTAATCTCTCACAGAAATTTTCACAAAAACACTGTGTTTTACCTGGATATCACCATTAGAGAAAAACTGAAATTGGATCTGAGACACACCCATTAATCTTTTGGACGACCAAGATGTTATCTACCACCCATATCCAAATAATTAAGTCTCAAAACTACTGTATTGACAAAAGAAATCCGTAATATTTACAAAATTAAAACTCAGAAGAAGAAATTGAATCTAGGGTTAGTGATTTCCGGTATTAATCTTCTTCACCATCAAATTGAAAATAGGGTTACAAATTCTTCATCTTCAATTTCCGAAGTAGGGTTGCAGATTTTATAACTAGTAATTTGTTGTTGAAAAATGGATTTGGTAGGTGTAGGTCTAAACTTGGATCTAAATTTTTTATAGAGGTGTGAAGAAAACGAAAAATAGAGAAACAAGAGAGAAGGGAAATTGAGATGAAGAACTAACGATCAAATCGGTGTTGTTTGTGAGCCATGGCTAGATTGATAAAGAGTACAGAGAAAGGGGGGTGAAGAACAAGGGCAGAGGATTTTTTTTTAGAAGCAAATCCATATTTTTATTAATAACTGAATTTACATTTTTTTTTAAACTGACCACATATTAGAAAAACGTTTTTATGTTTTTAACTGACCGTTTGGACAACCAGAGTCATTAGAATAATTGACAAGGCTTTTAATGTAATAATATAATTCTGTCACTGAAATTCCAACTTTGTTAGGTCAAACGTTTGACTAGACAGTCAACGGCGATTCTAGGTACCAACCCTTAATATTCAAAGTATTGGGTATCAAAGTCCGCAATTGGTCATTTGCTGGGTACCATCGGTTAAATAGCCCTAGAATTTATACCACCACAAGAACAAGGCAAACAAAAAAGGAACTTAAAAAACCTTTCTCTCTCTTCTCTGCTGAAATAAGAGAAAACAGAAAAACCTAAATAGCCGCCGGCTCAGATCTCTCCCTAGGGAGCGGATCTGAGCCGGAATCAACCACAAATAATCCTCTGCTCTTCAATCTTTCCACTCTCTTCCTTACTGTGTTTGTTTTGTAATAGTTTTAGGCTTCTTCTTCAACTGTTTTCCTAGTCTAGAGCTTAAATACCGATGGGTTTTTATGTTATGTACCAACTTTTTTGTGAATTTTGGGTTTTAAATCCTGATTCTGTGGATGTTTGGGAAGTTTTGATTTGTGATTTCTTTCTAAGAAGTTCATCATCCTCTTCAGATCTTTTCTACAGTCAAAACGAAGAAGCTTCAATCCTTGGTACAGATCTATTTTCCATAAGTATGAGTAGATCTTCTCTGCTTGATGCTGTTAGACTAGATTCGGATTTAATTTTTATTGTTTTAAGTCCGATGGCATGTGTTATGTTCGCTATCAGGACTAGTTTCAGAGGTTTATACCCAGATCTGTTATCTTCATATTTGTTTTATTGGGATGTTATTTGTTCTCAAATGTTTGTTAGGCTGGTAATAACTTCATCAGTAGCAACAATGAAAACGGTAACAACATCGACAACTACAGCAACAACAATCACTGCAACAACAATCACGGCAACTCCAATCACTGCTACTCAGACACCGACTCAGGCACCGATTCAGACCGCTCAAGACCGTTACAGACCGATTCACACTATTTCAGATGACCGCAGACACTTTCAGACCGAGTTCATTACCTGTTACTTTAGTTTAGCCTGTTACTTTAGTTTAGTCTTAGTTTGTTACTTTAGATACTTCGATAAATGGATGGATCATTTGCTGATCCTAACTTCTCTGCCTTGTGCAGGGTGGTTAAATTGTTTGGTATTGTTTTTAACAATCCAAACATTGCCATTGAAGTTTAAATTGAAAACCCTTGAGAAATGGAAGAATCACTTGCTGATCCTAACACGCCTGCCTTGTGCAATAGTGTTACTTTGTTTGGTTTTGTTTAGAACATCCCAAACATGTCCATTTAACCTAACTCGGTCCTTTTGTTTGTGGAAGTTGAATATGGTTGTTGTGGTCGAATTATCGGATTTGTGGAGAGCTCAAAGAGATAACGGTGATAGCTTAAATTCAGTTGTTATGGTTGTAATCTTGATAGATAGTCGAAAAATCCATGTAAACCTTGTGAATCAGATTAATGTATGAGGCTAGCCTCAATTTGTTATCAAAAAAAAAGAAGAGGGAGAGGGGAGGAGAGAAACTTAAAATGAAACCAAAGCCCACCACTCCATTGCAGGCTGACTGCTGAGAGTGAACATCATGCGAATGGAAGATGGTGAGAGCCCAAGTAAACAACTGAAACTTTATCTTCACAATAGAGAAACTTATATTGACCGAGGAAGTATTGATAGTAATCTTTCACGGGGGCACACGTCTATGAACATTGGGGTTGGATTGTTTAAAAGTTGCAAGGATATAATGCAAAATGCAAGACCAATAACCAATCCCGGGACTTGAAAAGTACATACAGTACTGTACTATGGGCCGAATACCATTAACAAACTGAATGACAGGCAAGGAACAAGATTATGAACTCACAGAATAATGGAGTATAACCTTGTATAAGTGAGTGGATTAATAACATTAGTGACCTGAAACTGACTGGTATGGTGATATACTGATATCACCATCCCTATCCCTACTCAATTTCTTTATTTGGCCCCAAGCAGTTGGGCACTAGTATCTCTGGACTTAATAACAATTGTTCAATGTACAAATTTAACTTAGAAGACCCTAGCAAGAAGCTATCTGGGCCTAAGAGTGCTTATGGGGCGGAGTTACATAAACTAACTGACTGTCGACTTAAGAGGCCAATTGTTATAGAATTCTGCATATGCAGCCCCTCTCAACTGGTTGCTATATAACCAACATTTTGGCATCTGCTTAGTTTCTGTGCGGAGTGGCAAGCCTCCTTTGTAAATATTTTCTGAATGGTTTGCCCATATATTTAATTAGTTTAATTAACTTAATTAATAAAATTGGGCTGATCAAATTAGTGGTTAGTTAGGTTAATAATTTTCAAAATTAAGTTTAGTTTTTTAGAAATTTTTAACTCAAATCCTTTAAAACATGTAAAAAAGATCTGTTTTTTT
Source organism: Papaver nudicaule (assembly GCA_023529015.1). Classification (NCBI taxonomy): domain Eukaryota; kingdom Viridiplantae; phylum Streptophyta; class Magnoliopsida; order Ranunculales; family Papaveraceae; genus Papaver; species Papaver nudicaule. The sequence continues at coordinate 56,350 of JAJJMA010120316.1, forward strand.
GAGTTGCAATATGGCTGATAATATTAGCCGTAACTACCACTTATGGCTGGTTATTGTTCGTAACTCAGTCGTAAGTTTCACAATTTACTTGTTACGTGTTATTCCGATGTAGCCATAAGTAGGCACAATTCGAAAGCTACTTACAAATCAAAGCTTCTAGTTACGGCTGATAATGTTGTGACTTATGTTTTTCACCCTTCTACGTCTGGTGATTAGACTTAGAATTCAGCCGAAAGTCAGTACCTTCAAGTGTCTTTAGGGTTACGACTGATTGTTCGTCCCGGTATTCAACTATAACCATCATTGTCCATTGATTTATTTATTTTCAAACGCAACTTTCGGCTGAGTTAGGGTATCAACTAACTGCCATAAGTTGGTTACGGCTTGTACAAGTTGTAAGTTAGTTACGACTTGGGTATATTGTTTAAAAAGTAGCCGTAACTATCCTTATAAAGCTTTAAAAAACCTTAAAAACCTTACACAATGATTCTTCAAAACATAATTAACCTTAAAAACACCTTAAAAATGAGTATTCAAATATCCATAACCTTAAATATTCACCCTAAATATCCATAAACTTAAGAACACCTAAAAATTTACCCATCCTAAACAAAAGTAAACATTCATAAGCTTAAACATAATAAAAATTCATAACATTGGAGTTCAATGAAATCATTCTCCATGACCTTTTCCACGACCCCGACCTTTTCCACTTCCACCCCCACCTTCACGAGTGTGAGGACCACCACTTGGAGCACTTGGTCCCTCTTGTTGGGATTTTCCTCTTGCACGAGTTCGACGAGTTTGCAAAGGCTCTTCGTCGGTCTCTTCATCCAACGACGTAGTAATAGGAGGCCGAATAGAAGATGAAGAAGCTTTACTGTTCTTGTAACCCCTTTTTATTCTGGGTCATGCATTCCTTCAAGTTTGTTCTTAAGGACTACCTGTTTTTTCACACCTATCGTTCGATTTTTTATGAAGTCGCCACACAAACTGGTTGCCAACAACATAGCTCGTCTTTCTTGTTTACATATCAACATAAACTATTACTAGATATGGACATTCATTTTACTTTTTATGAAAGTATATAGGAACTTGTTTTACAGACACCCATTTCGTATAGCTTCTTCCACTCAATACCCTTATTTTGCCTTCATCCACCTTCTTGAGTTTAGATTTCTGCTTCTCGAGCCATCTCAGAACTTTCGGATCGCTATTGATCACATAAGGATGTCTCAGCCCTAAAACCAATTAAAATATCCTTCTTCAGCCTCTTTTGTGCTTATACAACACACCATCTCTTCTCACTGGACTTGATATTCCGATCATGGCGTCTGATCCAATCATCAATTGTTGGAGTTTAGTTGTAACACGATGCAACAATGATTCCCCTTTTGAAATCTCAAATCAAGGTGAATGGAAATCTATAACTTCTATAAAAATCCAAAGTCTTTCTTTTTCGTCTAGGATACTACACTCGTCAAAGCTTATAGAGATACCTAGATCGAAACTAACTAACAAGATCAATCTAGAATTCCTAGAGTGATATCTTGTAGATCTTCCAAAGGATTTACAAGCACACAATGACTAATTGAAGTTTTTTTTTATCAAAATCTTGGTAAAAGATCAACCGTTCTTGAATGGCCTTATATAGCAGAAGAGAAGAACCATAGAATTAATATAACTAAAATGATCACCAAGATTGACAAGAACGATCTATTAATTTGCCATGGGTCAAAACTTGTGTTTCACTAATCCCCAAGTGAAGTCTTCTTCGTCGAACCTAATTCCGAAGGACACAAGGTTGGGAGGAGCGACAATTCTAAACGAATGCTACACAACTTGTAATGGATTAATTTTAGTGTAACAGAACGTTATCTTTTTATACTGAATCAATGAGGCTAGATTACTTGATGTTCAAGTATTTCCCAATGCACAAGAGGGTGAACAACTCACTTAGGTTGCAAGTAAACTTGTTCCATTCAATAGATCTTTCCTTGCACTGAGTTTTTTTTTCTTTTAATTCAAATTATTAATATTAATAGCTCAGGACTGATTACCTTGAGTAAATTACTTATAATGATAACTTTGAATGTTCCAAACATAGAAGTCTTTCCGTTATTATAACGATTGCCTATCTTAAAGAATTTCCTCAATTAAGACCATAACTAATTGTTGCGACTTCATAGTTTATGATCACCACTTAACTTAATTAAGCTTGATCAATATTAAAAAAATAACTAATTGTCTTTCCACATTAGGAGTTGTGTCACTAGTGCCAAGCAAGTGTGTGAAAAGATTGCCTCAAAATGAAAGAAGGAATGTGTTTAGAATTGCCAAATTATGCCAACACATTATATTCACAGGCTAAACAACCGGTTCTGACCAAGTCATGTGAACTGGGTTCGCGAACTGAAAAAAAATTATATACAAATTTCTTTCATTGCATTATGGTTCGCGAACCCAAGAATCTAGGTTCGCAAGCCCAAGAGCCATAAGGTTGTAAACTCAAAGTTATGGTTTCGCGAACTCAAATGCTTGAGTTCGAATTCCTCGTTTCTTTCTCAAACTATGTGAACTTGGTGAGTACTAGAATATGCATAATCTCATAAGAGATAGCAATAACAAAGCAAATCTAATTCCTACGAATTCATCTTAGTTTTGTTATGAGAAAATCAAGCAAGAGCTCGACAAGAAATTTCACAAGATCATCAACAAATGATTTAATCTTAGACATGAACCTTCTTCGAATTCACAAATCATACTAAATCCCTCAATTTTGTTTCGATATGTAGAATAAGAATTTCTAAAAGAATCAAGTAATGTACTAACCTTTAAGATTAGTCTTCTTAGCTGTCTTTGATGGTTCTTCAATTTTCAGTCTTCTAGGATAGCTCCTGACTCCGTTGAAAAAGCAGGGGTACCTAAATACTACCAACTTTTCGTTTGGGCTCGTGAGTCTTATGGTAAGATATGGACGATCTCAAAAATCAATATCCAAATCTGATAACCGGAGTGGGATCACAATTGATCGGTCTAACTCAAGATAAATCTTGGCAAATCCCATTGATGGATTATGGACCAACTCGATGGTTATTAATAACGTACTTCTTGTGTTTGCTTTAATTATATAGTCAGAGACTATAATGCGGAAAGTAAAGCACACAAGACACCAGAGATTTTTTTAACGAGGAAACGACGACCTTTAGAAAAACCTCGGGACCTCGTCCAGATTGAACGCCACACAGTACAAACTGTCTACAAACACTAGCCTACTTTAAGAATTCAGTCTGGGATGTAGCAGAAACCAACTCAAGCCCTCCAAGCGAATTGGCTACTGTCGCACTCCTTACGTCTCTAGATCCCCCCACAGATCGTCACGCACTTGATTCCCCTAGCTGACGTCCTTTACAAGCCTAGGAGTTGCTTTAACCGATGTTAAAGGCTTATGTTAACAATACCGGCTTTGCAACCTTAATTACTGACTGTAAGTTTCGAACTGTCCTCTTTAGTTTAACATACGTAAAGTGACTTCCTTCGGATTGCTCTAGGTCATACGGAAATCTACTTAGAAGCGGGAGCTGACAAGTAAACCGAGTAAACTATGCCCAACTTGTCTCTACCTCAGTTGTAAAAAGAATCACTTAAGAAACTTATACAACTAGAGCTAACTAGGTCTTACAACACCGAGTGCAGTCGTGCGTTGCTTCCTTTCAACCTTGTATGTAACTTATCAGTTCTTGAATAGTCTTATTGCAGAAGAGAAGGACTATAGAATAGATAAGAACGTGATCAGGTTACCAAGGTTACAGGTTAATCTGATAACAACCACAGAGGTACGTTATCGCCTACCTGTGCTTCCCAACTCTCAAGAGAAGTCTTTATAGTCGTTAGGTAAATCCCACAGAGGAACTGCTACCTAATATAGGATGACTATACCACAACAAGCTTACACCTAAGTGTAAAGAGTTTACGATCAATTCCACATAGAAAATTCACGTATGCTTGATGCTTGTGGTTTTCGTTCTTTAACCCTCTATTTATATCACTCAATAAGATAGGTTACTTAGGAATAAAGCAACTAGTTTCTTAACCTACAAGTTAGCAAGTACCCGTGTAAACGAACCCGTTACTTGGCTTGCATACAAAGAAACCCTAGATTTATCTCAATTGGAAATCTTTAAACATTTATCTGCCAAGTATTTTGTTAGCTAAAAAACACTTCAAGATAGAGATCCAACAGACCAGAGATAATCTTTATCTTATTGACTCATTGAGATTCGTTAGATGGACCACATAAGATATTCTGATAAGCTCAAGTACAACTAAGAGATAAAGGAATCAGAAGTTTAACGCGCGTGAAAATCCAGAAGAATATTCACTTGGACGGTTCGTGAACCGTCCGACTGAATTCCGGCCAAATTCATCGAATTTTTGGTTCACGTACATGTACGTGTACATATCAACGTTTTGAGACTCAGAAGGAAATTTCGGAGTCGTTGTTCACGAACCGGTTCGTGAAACGTCGTTGCCCAGATTAGGGTTTAACTGGATCTGCTGGAAGTTCCGGGCTGGGCCAGTACTTAGACGTGTTATTACGCCCTCAGCTATAATCCACTGGACTTTTCTCTATAGTACTCCTTTGGATTCATCCGTTTCCTACATGTGATTTGCAAGCAAACCATTGCACTGGAAAGGGTATCGAATCTATCCCATGCATCTTGTAACCTTAGTATAGTGGGAACAAATACTAACATAACTCATGGTTATGTAGACAAGAATACAAAATCTCAATCGCTATAAATCTACTAAAGTAGCCGACTATTTCGAAAGATAGAATAAGTAGAATATAAGAATTTCCATAAAAGTCATAACTCCTATTAACCTTTTGTCGATGAAAAATATTCGATGTCTTCTTTATATTCACTGTCTTCGTCTTCAAGGTCTCTACTACTTTGTATATATCCCAATTCTGAAATCTAAACTCTAGTAGCCCAATATTTACTCCCCCTTACTTGATACTTTCGATAAAGTACATAAGTAAGCAATACGGTGTTCTCCCCCTATGGTTATGAACTACAAGAACAAGAAACCATATGTATTCTCCCCCTATTTGTCACAAAAATATGACAAACTAGTTGAGACTTAGGGTTTCAAGCTTATAGAGATAGTCAAGTCAATGATGTACTCGCATATCCAGTTTAAGATGACATAACTAGGAAATCAGAACGAGGATTTCTAAGTTGATTCATCTTTGGAGAAATATAGATACACTTTTCTCCTAATATTCTACATCCACGCTCCCCAAAAAGATTTTTTATTAATCGCAAGCTCATTTAAGAACTCTCCCATGTGGTGTTATTCAACAAAGAACAACTACAAAGCCTGACTTGGAAAAACAATGTAATGTATCCAGTTTTCTTTGTTTACAATCTCCTTTCCTTAGCCAATTTCTTGGAAAAGAGTATATGATATTTGAGCTTATCGAAACCCTAAAAATCATATAATCAAAAGTTTCTTGATCGTGAGAAAAAGCATAACTTCTGTAACATGACATAACTTTGCATCATCACCGAAGTAATGGAAAAAGCTATGTATTGCAATAAGATTGAGGTAGACAAATCAAGTATTGCAAACATCAGAAATAATTATCTGAAAAGAACTTTTATTAATGAAATAAAGTAGTACATGTTGAAAAACTCTGAAAAGCATGAAAAGGCAAACTACTTTTAGATATAGTTTATATTCCTTAGGCAAAAGTAAGAACAAGTTCTCACAAGGAACCAACTAATCTAATTGAAAGAAGATACTAAAATAACTGTAGAATCTAGCTTTATTCAACAGATTTGCTAGTGGAAGGCTTGTCATCTGTTTCCTTTGTATCACTGGAAACAACTTGATCTTTGCCATTAACAAGTTCTCTTATTTGTGTCTTCATGAGATTAAGATCACTCAGCACTGCTTCCATCTGGGACTCAAGCAAATCATAATCTTTCACAATACTTATATGCCGAGGAAACAAACGGGTGCAATGTTTGATGAGATCATAAACAACATCATTGTTTCTCATGTCAGCTTCTTCCATATTTTGATAGCTATAAGCATAATAGCAAGCAACTTCAGGCTCTCTTCCTTTGATGATTGGAGGAGCTACATCTTCTTCCACCAGAATTCTCTTATTCCTACTTCCAGTCATGCTATTCTTTCCCATTGTTTCAGAGTAAGAAAGCAAAAAAACACTTGAATGAATTAACCTTTCGGGTGTTGTGGTATTTATAAGAATATAATACCATGAAGGATTGACTCAATAATGCATACCAAGAGTCCCATCAGGGTTGCATTCTAATTTTTTGAGTATTTTCGAAAAAGAGAGATCTCCTTTTTCGTGAAGAGAATATGATGCCAGCTGGTGGATAGACGTTGCTTAATGAGTTTCTCGTACAGAAAAACACTCTTCGACTGTTCGGGAACCGTTTGGGTAAAAGATACTTATTCTTTTGACCCCGTCAACCCAGTGGGCTTAGTGTTTTTATAAGAGTCCATACGATCCTCAATATAGTTTTTCCATGGCAAGGAGCCATTAACCACTTACAAAAAAATGTTTCCAACTGGTACTGAACAGATCAGGGAGCAAACCCTGATTTAAAGCATTCCTTATTCCAGTACCAAAATAAGGAAGCTATTTTTAACACTAGAATTTAGTGTTATGGTGAGCTCCTTGATGCTTACCATTCTTACGCGATCGTCTTGACCTCCTAGATGACGTTCCCTTGAAATTCTCATAGAAGTTACTGTCGTCATGGTATGATTCAGTGTTGGAGGAACTTCTAGAGTTTTTCCTCTGGGAATAATTTCGCTTAGCGAAATCAGACAACAACCTGTTTAACTCCTCTTGAGTGACCAGGTTATCAAGATGTTGAGGTTGGTTTCCTATTGGAGTGGTTGTCCTGTTCGGAGATCTTCGTTGTGGTGTTTTAGATGAGGAGGTCACCTTAATCCACTGTTGATCGTTATGTCTCGGTTTTTCAGTAATAGTTCTTCCATGTTTCATGGGTGAAGGAGATCTCTTGGAGGCTTTATTTCTAGGGATCACCTGTGGATTAGGCCTACAGAGTTCAGACACATTTTTTAGCACAAGGTTTAACGTGTGTTGCAGCTGATTAATCTGCTTATCCTTCTTCTGACTGTTACAATCTTTTTGGAGGTGTCCTTTCTTTTTACAGACTTGGCATGTTATCTCTGCCTTCTACCACCTCCTTTTGTATTCTTCTGGTCACTGTGATTATCTGAGGAATCAGATAATACGATCACTGCATCTGTTGTGACTGAAGGCTTTACCTTGTTTTTCTTAGTGGCTTTTGAAGATACAATTGCTTCTTCTGATGCAGATGAGATACCTGGAGTGTGTGGATTTTGTATCTGACTTCTTGTAAAAGCCTTCTCTGATTTGTTATGGATTTTAGACAGATCCATAAGTTTCAGATTTTCTTCTTCAAGAGTTATGCATCTTTTTTAAGCATTTGCCAAGTGATTTTCAACAACTCTCTTACTGATGAGGATTTGTTGAATCTCCAATTCGTGTTCTTCAGCAATTTTTTGTTCACGATTATGACTTAGATTTATAGCAGATTCTAGAGAAGAAATTCTTTCTTTCGAATCTCTGAGTTCTTGAACTACAATATCCATCTTACGGAGTTGTTGTTCAAGGAGTTCTGACAATGAGCATTCACGAGTGAGTGCATCATTGAGATCACTTAGACTTTGAACATATTTTTCTCCCAGAGATATGTATTTCTCTGTTTTTTCAATATTGAAGTCTCTGGGTGTAGGATCATTCTGGGTTACGGTAAATTTTATGAGTTTACCCGATTTCTTCTCACTCTGTTGAGAAACAGATGGAGTGGATTTCTTTGGGGCAGATAATCCTAATGACCTTGAGTAGACAAAGCCTGATCCTTTCATTATGATGTTATTTCACGAACCTCAATAAACACAGACAGTTACGCCTTTAATGTGTTTACCGGCTCTGATACCAATTGAAAAAGCAGGGGTACCGAAATACTACCAACTTTTCGTTTGGGCTCGTGAGTCTTATGGTAAGATATGGACGATCTCAAAAATCAATATCCAAATCTGATAACCGGAGTGGGATCACAAGTGATCGGTCCAACTCAAGATATATTTTGGCAAATCCCCTGGATGGATTATGGACCAACTCGACGGTTATTAATAACGTACTTCTTGTGTTGGCTTTAATTATATAGTCAGAGAATATAATGCGGAAAGTAAAGCACACAAGACACCAAAGATTTTTTTTAACGAGGAAACTACGACCTGTAGAAAAACCTCGGGACCTCGTCCTGATTGAACACCACACAGTACAAACTGTCTACAAACACTACCTACTTTAAGACTTCGGTATGGGATGTAGCAGAGACCAACTCAAGCCCTCCAAGAGAATTGGCTACTGTCGCACTCCTTACGTCTCTACATCCCCCACAGACCGTCACGCACTTGATTTCCCTAGCTGACGTCCTTTACAGGCCTAGGAGTTGCTTTAACCGCTGTTAAAGGCTTATGCCAACAATACCGGCTTTGCAACCTTAATTACCGACTGTAAGTTTCGAACTGTCCTCTTCAGTTTAACATACGAAAAGTGACTTCCTTCGGATTGCTCCAGGTCATACAGAAATCTACTTACAAGCGGGGGCTGACAAGTAAACCGAGTAAACTATGCCCAACTTGTCTCTACCTCAGTTGTAAAAAGAATCACTTAAGAAACTTATACAACTAGAGCTAACTAGGTCTTACAACACCGAGTGCAGCCGTGCGTTGCTTCCAAAAAGCATGAGTACAAGTGGAAGGACAAATGTAGAAATACCAATCTTACCAAAGGCTTTTAAGGATATACAACCTTTTGAACATGCTTCTTAGAGATGTCTTCCATTGTAGGACGGTCTTGTTCATAAGTGGGGACGCGAACGGTTCCCGTGGGCAAGTTGGTAATAAATTCAAAAACACGACGATCAACACTTACGATAGTTTCTCCTATGAGGGTTTTGAATTCCAAAGTGTATGGATTGATGTCATTAATATTGGCATAAAATAATTTGACCAATTTTTCACTACCACTCCCTAGACCATGAAAAATATTTACCCAATTGTATGAGTCCATAAATTTTGTGAATTCTTCACATGAGGTCTTCACATATTTTCTCTCCATAATGATTTTCCTTGAAGAGATTTCACGATACTTATTGCAACACTCTTCCCTGGAATCGTACAAGTATGGAGATTTCCCTTTCGAGGAATTCTTCGTAGATCAAGGCATGTTGCAAAAATTGAGTCTAGAGAGAGATATAATCACTTACTTGATTAGAATCTCACTTAAGGATGCCAATTCTTCAAGAAAATGTATGATGAACAAACATGAATTGTGAGTTATGAAACCTAGGGTTTGTACGGGAACGACTTCAAGAAGACCTCAATTGAAGTTCGCGACACAACATATAAGAACCCATATGGGCCGGGTCAGTTTCGGAACAAGCCCAAAGGACTTTTTAACTATGAACCCTTATTTAGGCAATATGAATTTTTCCCAAAAATAATCTTTGCACATTATGAACCGAGAAAATTCATGTTCTACCAAAATATGTAGTGACACTTCCAGTAATTTAATATGCAATTTTATGCTTTCAAAGTCACTGAAGTTTATATATCAACGTCATGATACAGAACATAATCTTCTGAGCTCTATAACTTGAAATTCCCATGGATCCTGGTCTCAACTCTTGCCTTAAGAGCCAGAGGCAGGGAGAATTCTAGGAATGACTCAAGAAGTGTTGATACCCACATCAAGTCATTACATTTTGGACTTTTCTGGATGTGGTAGCATCTAAAAAAACGCTCACTACAGTATCACGAGTCTTAATGGTGGATGTTGTAAGACAATTGTGACAATCACATTGGATTTTCTGGTCACAAACCATTTGAACAAGAATCACTTAACCCTTGGACATGGACACATCTCTTTGGAACACAATGCTCAACAACTTAAAAGTATTGTCTTATTTAAATAAAGGAACATTGTCGTACCATTAAATAAATTGGTGTTTCATAGTACTAGGGTTCCACAAAGTAATCCGGAAAAATATGCTTTAAGATAAATTAGAAGGAAGAATTCATACATGTCTTCATAGATATATATCATCCTTTCATCTTCGAAGAAAAGAAAAATATTAAGGATGTATATCGTTTTCTAATTAAAGAAATCGTGCTCGCATATCACATCTTTGTAAAGTTCATCCTCATTTCTATGAAGCTTGGGTCCATATGGATTTACCTCTCCAAAGTGTTGATTGAGATCATCGTCGTAGTAGGCTAAGCTACCTTTGATGGGGTATGAACAGTATAGTCCTTTTTAAGATGATCTTTTCTTCCACACTTAAAACAACGTTTATGGGAGAAGGACGGTTTCTTTTTACATGAGCGTGTACGGTGTTCTGGTGTAATTCGAGAACTAGCTCTATTCCCACATTCTTCTTATGCATTGGTCACTAGGTGACCTAAGTGCCAAGATAATTAGTCTTTGATCCTTCAATATCACTATAAACAATATCATATACTATTTTATTGATAAAATGGTAAATACGAAACCAAAGGAAAACCTTTCTAACCTTTCGATGAGGACGATGTATATATCAAGTATGTAATCTCCGGTCTTCATCTTCAATGGTCTTCGTCTCGAATACCTAAGTTATCCTGGTCCGAAATGATATTGTAGACTTAACCAAGGATTGTGTTTTCGTCAACTAAACTTGACAACTGACTTGAGATAGCAACGCCAGTGGGTTCAACCGAGATATGCTCTAACAATAACCATTCTGACTATAAGACAAGAATGAATCAGGTAACTTATTTCATTTCTTTTAACTTGCATTATCATTCTTTTTATTATTCAAATTACTGCATCATGAAAATATTGAATTGGAATGTGCGTGGTTTTGGTAATAAGCATACTAGGAATCATTTTAATGATCTTATTAGGTCTCATAACCCAAATATTGTGTTCCTAATAGAAACCAGAAACACTTCACAAAAAATGAAGCAATATATCACACCCTTCAACTTTCCCAATACATGTTTATTTGATCTTGTTGGTCTTTCCGGTGGACTTTGTTTATGTGGAAAGATGGTATTGACCTACAAATAATAGAAACTAAGCTGAACATGTTTAATTGTACAATTAAGATGGATGTTAGAACATGTATTTCTCTATTAACTTTTCTTTATGGAGCTCTGAATGAACATGATAGGAATGAACAATGGAATTACATACATAGAATTGCCATCCTTGGGTTGTAATAGGTGACCTAAACTTCATTCCCAAAAATGAAGAAAAGGAAAGTGGTAATATCCTTAGCCAAAATGAATTCGATAGTTACAACCATTTACTGGATAATAATGATTTACATAGTCCGTCCTGCACAGGCAATCCCTTTATATGGACTAATAAGATACAAGGTCAAGAACTCATACTAGAAAGGCTTCATAGATCATTAGTATCTCTTGATTGGCTTGACAATTATCCATTTCCTACAAATTATCATTTGATACCTATGGCCAGTGATCAGTGCCCTATATATCATGTTAGTGATTTCTAAACATGATGGATCTACATATAAACCATTTAGAGTGAACAAGATGTGGTTTAGAGACCCTAGATGTAAGGACATGATTAAAGATAATTGGAATACAACTGAAACAGGCTCACATGCATATAGGCTCACATTCATGAGTTAGTGAATTACCATTGAGGGGTGCCCGTTTTACATACACAAATTGTAACGACATTCTAATCTTACATGTAGATTAGAGAGACTTAGATATCTCTGATTTCGATTTTTTTTACATTATTAACTCAATTGGTTCAAGAAAGACCTATATTTGGTAATTATTATTGTTAGTTTCATTTTATCCTCCATGGGGTGCTCCCACTATTAGGACACTACGCTCGGTTGAACCCACTGACGTTGGTATGTCAAGTCGGTTGTCAAAGTTAGATGTCAAAATTCAATATTTCGTTAGTTACTAAAGTCAATTTTGGATTAGGTTAGATTTGGGAGGTTGAGTACGGATATTAGGGCATTGTTCGGTCAAACCCAATAGCGTTGGTATGTCAAGCTAGTTGTCAGTTTTAGGTGTCAAAACACAATTCTTGATTTAGCATACTAGAGTTTAGATTTCGGAATTGGGATATAGACAAAGTAGTAGAGACCTTGAAGACGAAGAATATAAAAAAGACATCGAATATTCTTCATCGACAAAAGGTTAGTAGGAGTTATGACTTTTATGGAAATTCTTCTATTCTACTTATTCTATCTTTCGAAATAGTCGGCTACTTTAGTAGAGTTATAGCGATTGAGATTTTGTATTCTTGTGTATTTTCTCTTGGAAATCAAGGGTACCATAGACATTTGTGGAATGATTTTACTCTAAATGCTAGATATGACATCGTTGAACAAGTGACTTGGGTTTCCTTGTTTAATATCTAGATTTTGTGAGTTTTAAACGTCCTCAAATATTCCTGGAAATTCTGGTGAGATTATATCTCACACTTAGATATAAAATGAATATTTTTCAAATGCTTTCTCACCTATAATGATAAATAAAGAGAGAGCAAATAAAAATTAAAAACATTTGGAATAGTGTTTTTATTAAGAATTTTACTTTGTTAAAAATATCACAACTCGATTTCGAAAATAGGATGATATCTAAATCTTTTATTTCAAAAATCTTTTCGAAATATTCTTTCATGTTTAAGAAAACTGTTTCGAATATTACACCTTATTATTTTCGGAAATTTCTTATTTTCGGAAGTAGTTTCCTTTCCTTTGCACCTTGGACCTTTATATAAGATGAGTATTTCGATACTATCTCTTACATCTTTTCTTGAAGCTTTCTAAGCATTAATCAAGAACATTGATACGGGTAAAGGTGTTGGTATGGAAAGGTGGGTTATTTATGATTCGAACATGGATACTGAACCCATGGAACTTCACATTGGGATCAAATTAACCTGTATGATTGCTAACATTGGTGGAAAGAAGAAAGGCTTGTAACTAGACCTTTTCAGTGGAATGTTACACGATTTCGATGTGGTCAAAAATCAACTTGAAGTTGCTTTCAAAGAACAGAGCAAGCTGGATGAATCCTTGGATGATTTGTGCTCTAAGATGGTGTTTCTCAAGAGCTATATGTTAACCAAGTTATTGATAAGTAAAGCTTGTCAAGTGATTCCCTGAAAAGTGTTGAAGATTTACTCGAATCTCTTATTGTGGATCAGGAACCTACTAATGACATTGGCGAAACACATCTTTTCTAGAAGCCTCGTTATGAAAGTCAAAGAGTTAAAAAAAAAAGGGTTTCCTATGTTATTCGAAATTATTATGAAATAAAGTAATAAAAATTATTAGTAGTATTTTATCTGTTTGTTGTTTTTCAATTTTGTGATGTTGAAATTTCGAAAACAACAAAAATATGCGTAATGTTTCGATTCTGTTTACTTATTCGAAAATTAAAAAGTAGAAAATCAAAAAATAAATAGTTACGTGAGTTTCGAATGCAACAGTTGATATAATATTTGCGATCCATTAATGAATATTAATTGCAGGTTATCAAGATTATACATTTATCTTCTAAGGAGCTGATCTACATAATTGTTATTTAAATAACTTGATATTCATGGCCTCCTTATGTTTGTGTATGTTATATTTGTACTAATGACTTTGTACGCAGGTATAAGTATAACTATGTAAGGAGGAGATTGATTTTAGGCTAGTCACGATACTATGGGATTCATTGACGTCTTATGACCGGAATTATAGTATATGCATAAATCATTGGTTTTTGGTATAATCTAGTAAGACTACAGACGTGTTCGAAAATCCAAAAAACAGCTCTCGGTCTTTCTCGGGCAAAGACTATTTCCATTGTTCTCATGTTCGAGGAATGACAACCAACGGGGGAAAGTTCTTTTGTGAACTTGTGCTTAATAGACATATATATATATATATATATATATATATCTTTAGGAGAGCGTGGTTGTGGAATTTACAGGGAATATATCTCATATCTGCTTATATCTTTTATATCTGACAGGTTACTTGTGCTGAATTATATATATAATTCTTATATGTTTAATCAAGTTTCTCGGAACTTGAGCATTTATCTCGAACCCAAATATTTTCGAGACCATTTGTCTATTCTTTTTGACAAAAAGGGGAGAAATATTGATAGCTTGACTCGTTCAGTGCTTGGTCTTTGACAGTAACCAGTGTTATATGGGGAGAAAAATGCATGTACGTACATTGGAAAATGAATGAAAGCATTAACTAAGGGGGAATAACGAGCGCTATCATATGGACAGTAAGCAGTGTCATATGGTTACTAGCACTGTAGACTTTCGCGTTGTGCTACAGTTAATGACAATACGTTGGACTTGATAGACATCCGAACTTACATTCAGAGGGAGTAAGTGTATTGGTTATCATGTGATTTTTCAACAGTACATATCTTGTTTGCAGACTGACATATTTTGTAGGTACTATTGGTGTGATGTCAAGCTAAGTAGAAGAACTCGAAGCGTCGAACTTAGGTTTTCAATTTCTCGTTCATCTATGTAAAGAGTTTTTGTCACTAAAATTGACAAAGGGGGAGATTGTTAGAGCATGGCTCGGTCAACCTCACTAAGTGTTGGTATGTCAAGCTTAGTTGTCAACTTTAGTGATCAAAACTCGACCGCTAAACAACACACATTAGGTAAGGTCATCATTGAGTTAGCTTTAGGTTGTGGAAGATTTTGGTAGGATTTAGAATCACTATTTGAAGAGTTGAAGAAGAATGAAGATCAAACGAAGACATCCGGCTTCACATTCAAGAGGTTAGTGAATCTAAATAACGCGATTCCATTATCTTTTACACTTGTGCTACAAAAGACAAAAACATAACTTAATGCTTGAGCTTTACGTTATGACTTGATGACTTGTGATCAGTGTGTCTTAAGATATAACTCCACTTTATCACTTGCGTTATTGTTGTTGTAGTTATGACGTTCCATATTGCTTAGAGCTTTCTTTCTTCTCCGTCTCTAAGTGATATAAGGTTTTTCCTAAAACCTGCGAGTTGGATAAAACAGTTGTGATGTTGTCTCGGTAGTATTATGAGATTCAATTTATCACAATATTGTGTCTCAACTTACCTTGTCTGACTCTGTTGGATTGATTGGTACGTACTTGTATGTGCTAAATGTAGTTGAGATCGTGACTCACACTTATGTTGTGTAGACTCTATATACTGTTGTTCTGAGTTTGAATACTACGTCATGGTTTGGCTTTGATTACTGAAGTTCTGAACCATTTATTTGATTCTCTACATATTAACATCTAGAATGCCATATCATACTTTTAGATTTCGAAACCATATTCCTGTTATCTCATCTTATAAACTTTTAGAGTTCGAAACCTCAATGTAGGTTTTGGTAAAACTTAACTTTGATTTCGAAACCATAATATGGTTTTTGTATCCATAGGCTATTTGGTCTGAAACTTAAATATTGTGTCCAATGAGAGAACTTGAGTTCGAAACGATGTTTGCTGGCTAACAGTGACTTGAGAATCGAGACCAATGTGTCTTGACCATATGAGTTCTAAAAGGTCGAAAAGACCCCGGGGTTTCCTAAAGGTTTATGTGAACCGGGAAATAAACCTCTGCGTCAAGGACAAAAAGATGTGATGCTGAAACGTCTCTTGACCACATGGACTCTCTAGTTCGACACCAAACATTTGTGACGAGATTAATATGTGTTTCTTGTTTTGAAACCTTAACCAAGGTTTTGTTAAAACAAAATTTAAAGTTCGAAACCTTACTTTGGTTTCGCTATATGGATTCTTGATTTGGGAACCTAAATTTGGTTCTATTCATATATGAACTTTAGGATCTGAAACCTTAATTTGGTTTCTGCCAAACAGTATGGAGATTTCGAAACATAAAAATGGTTATCTCAGAATGCGTATTTTCGAAGTTTAAACTCTACCATTTTGATTTGTGCTTCAATGAATTAATGAGTTTGATATTCTCAGTTTGAAGTTTGAATTTGTTCATCTTCAATGTACAACTAAGTTGGTTTGAGTCATAGTCAGGAATATGGTTCGTCGCTCTCGTTAGTAGACACATGATTCCTGATCAATATTGTATGTGATTAGATCTTCGTATGGATATACTACTTGACCACATATTCATTTGATTTATCATTTGATGTTTTGATTTGAATTCTTGGATATCATTAACGTGATAATTTATATTGGAATCGAGAATTCAGGAGATTCAACATTTTGCTATTGCTCGAAGAATCGTACACCGTACTTTCATTGGTATTTCTTTTTGTATGATTCAGAATGTCCATTAACCTACATGTTCACTTAAGCTTAACACACAAGGTTTGTCCACGTCTGTGATGATACGTTTATGCGGAACGTTGAACCACGTTGGAGCAAATCCCACTTCCACCTAGAATCGTTCTGGCCCGTCCAGCAAAGCCTAAGAAGTGATGTCGACATTATCAAAGCCGATGACGACATTTGAAAGTAATAATACCTTAAGGAAATTTTCGAAACAAAAGGAAACGTTTTCGAAATGAGCTCTTTCCCAGGGAGCATATTTGGTAAGCATTATATTTCGAATTAATGAAATATCCAAATATACCTTTTGAGTATTATTTGCTTTGAATGCTTTTGGCTAAACATTTATTGAAATATATTTTTCATTAATGTAAAATGCCATAGTAATAGATCTCATTAAATGCTATGAGTCTATGTGAGTAATTTCGGAACTATATGTGGAAATGTGCTTTAATGAATTTTTGAAATTAACTTAGCCTCATTTCAAAGCTAAAGCCTTAGTTAATATAAATAGGAGTGGTTTCTCTCCTAAAAGCTTTGTCCCTCTACCAATATTCTTCGGAATTGTAAGCTTGTGTTTATTCACTTTTACTTTCAGTTAGCTTTAAGCTTTTGCTTTCGGTCTGGATTAGTGCAAGTCTTCTCTTGGGGATCGAGAAGCCTGGAAAGTACCTCTTACGGGAAACTAGTTTATGTTTACTAGTCTTCTTTGTATTGTACTTGTGTTATGTTCTATCACGTCTATCAAACCTTGTGATATTGTTTATTCTATAGTCATTCTCTTCTGCTATAAGGCCACTCAAGATCGTTGTGATTATAACATATTCTTTATCTATTACCTGGATTTGTCAGCAAACCGCTTTCGATTTATGTGCCTAAACTATAGATATTGAGTGGAATCAAGATTGATGTTATTGGATTTATTATTGCAGGTACACTGTTCTTCACGGTCATATCATATTGTATTGCATCCAGCTATTTGCTTGATTCCAACTTGGACGACAAGGTTGCTCTTCAGGAGTTTTGGTTTTGAAACCTTGATCGATATCTCAAGGGATTTGACCTGCCGCTATTTGGTTGTTGTCCATAAGGTTGTCGTCGTCCGATTTGAGGTCGGGTAACGATAGTCTTCACGATGGGCTGTGGAGCAACTCTTGCGTAAGACAGTAAATGACGTCTGTTTGCGTAGGGGAGTACATGTGCATGACCACCTTGCTGTGGTTGGAGGCGTAGTAATACTGAGGGGAAATCTTTGTGATTAATAGTCGTATTAGGGTCATATTGTTTGCACCAGCTAGTCCGAAGTCTGAGAGTAGGTGTGTTGGCGGCTTAATTCTTAAGAGTATTCAAACTGGACTAGGTCCTGGGGTTTTTCTACGAGTTTGTAGTTTCCTCCGTATCAAAATCTTGTGTGTATTTTACTTTATTTCCTCATTGTATATGACTTGTCATTTATAATTAAAGTATCGTACTTGGTCGTTGACATAGCCTTTCGGTTCTTGTATTGACTCCCTTATGTGAATCAATCAGTGACGAAAGAGATCTTGTTCTTGAGTTCTTGATTACAGGAACCATTCAAGGTTTGACTTATAGGTGGACTAAGATAAAAGATTGGTGGTGTACTCGGTACCCTCATCTTTTCACGTTTTACTTTTAATTCTTAGTCGTAACGTGCTAAGAAGGGGAACCCTATGTTTTCTCCAAAGGTGATGGTTTTTCGTAACTCTACGTCTGGATTGACTAAGAGAGTATGGATGATTAAGCCTTGAATTCCTACGTTCGTAACTGGCTAGGGAAGAAAAACCTTACTTGGGAATGTTGTCGCGTTGTTCCTTATGGAATGACACATAATGAGGGAGAGTTCTTAATTGAACTCGTGCTTCGTGGTAATATATTTTTGGGGTGTGCGACTGTGGAATTTGCGAGAGAATTGCGCCTTTTATTTCTCGAATCAGGTATGTTTATCTTGGTCTGCATTAGTTTACGCTATTTTGTGAGGATACCTATTTTCTTTTTCTTTTGTCTAATTTTATGACAAAAGGGGGAGAAATCTTCATTTAACTACTATGACATATGTCATATAAAATAGTTTTTTTTTCGGCATTGTCATAGGGGGGGTAAAATTGATGTGCTAGTCATGTCCAAAGCAAAAGTTAGTGTATTGATTAAGGGGGAGAACATTCATATGTAGTATCTTTAAGCATCAGTGCAATATGCTTACAAGTTTTGTATACTACTCAATTGCATAACAACTCTTGTTGAATTATGTCCTTCTAGAACAGAGATGTGTAGTGAACTCTGAGTTGTTATCTGCTACTATAATCTTCCCTTGCAGGAACACACGATCATACCTAAAGACGTTGAAGATTATAAAGAATCAAGACTACATTATTGTTAGGGATAAAAGATTTCACTTTTTGAATCCATATGTAAGATTGGTTTTGTCACTAAAATTGACAAAGGGGGAGATTGTTAGAGCATAGCTCGGTTGAACCCACTGGCGTTGCTATCTCAAGTCAGTTGTCAAGTGTAGTTGATGAAAACAAAATCCTTGATTAAGTCTACAATATCATTTCGGACTAGGATAGCTTAGGTATTCGAGACGAAGACCATTGAAGATGAAGACTGGAGCTTACACACTTGATATATACATAGTCCTCATTGAAAGGTTAGAAAGGTTTTTCTTTAGTTTGGTATTTACCATTCTATCAATAAAATATTATATGATATTGTTTATAGTGAGCTCGAAGGATCAAAGACTGATTCTCTTGGCACTTAGATCACCTAGTGACCAATGCATAAGAAGAATGTGGGAATAGAGCTAGTTCTCGAATTACACCTGAACAACGTACGCGTTCATGAACGCATGCATATGCTGGAAGGGAAATTCCTGAACTCAACAGTTTTTCAAGAACGCGTTCATATAAGAGTTCAGAAATTCCAGAACTCGGAAAACTGCTACATGAGCGCGTTCATATAAGCCCTAAATAAAAACTTCTTTTTTAGGTTTTTGCCTTGTGAGAATGGATTTCCGAACTCGTTCTCATAAAGGCCCATGGAGCTCTTGTCCACAATAGTCTTTTACGTTCGTGTATACCTACATGGACCCTTTAACATGGTTTACTTGCTAAGTCATTGCCATCCTTCGATTTGATCAAGACGAGTCTTCTCACGGCCGTTAGGATTTCACTAATGGGTTAGAAGAAGATTGAGTTGGATCTCATTACAAGCCTATAGACTTTTCTAAGTTCGGAAACTTTCTTGAGCTCTACTCAAGGTTGCTTAACTTTAAAGCAAAGACTCCCTTGACGATCAATATAAATGGATAACCTCCTGCAAGATACTAACCAATCCTCTACACATCTGTATATCCTTGCATAAAGGTTGGTCGTCATCTCGAAGTCCTTTTCTTGGCCTACAACTATTTGAAAGACTTCACTTGAGGATCGTGAAGCACAGGTCGGAAGAAACATTCCCGATTTTGTATCTCAGGTCGATTGTTTTGTTGCGGTCAATTCAATCAATAAAGACCAAGGATTTGATAGAAGCTTCGTAAGGTTGCACTCGGTGTTTTATGTCCTACAAGCTCCATAACACAATTCACGAACTAGGTTTAGTATCAAGTTCATCACGTGTTATGAGGTAAAACTGTTTAGGCTAGATCAATAATCCCTAATCAGTATATCGAATTCCATAAACTTGACTTTAAGTCTAAAGAAAATCACCT
The DNA here is from genome assembly GCA_023529015.1 of Papaver nudicaule. Classification (NCBI taxonomy): domain Eukaryota; kingdom Viridiplantae; phylum Streptophyta; class Magnoliopsida; order Ranunculales; family Papaveraceae; genus Papaver; species Papaver nudicaule. The sequence continues at coordinate 76,534 of JAJJMA010120316.1, forward strand.
ATCGTATCTTTATTGAAAGACAATTGAGTACAACAAGGCGTCCTATTAGAGGCAGGGTAGCGCTAGTCTTCACGACGGACTGTGGAGCAACTCCTAGGCCTGTAAAGGACACCGGCTTGGAGAATCAAGTGCCCAGGCTTCTGCGGGAGTCAAGAGACGTAGGAGCATAACGGTAGCTGAGTTGCTTGAAGGGTTAATTCAGTCTCGATACATTCCAGTCCGAAGTTTGATAGTAGGATAGCGTCTGTATTCGCTTAATACTGTGTGTATTGAAGTCTGGACTAGGTCCCGAGGTTTATCTGCTGGTTGTGGTTTTCTTGTTAACAAAACTTCCGGTGTCTTGCATTACTTTTACCTTCCGCATTATATATTCACTGATCTATATAATTAAAGTATTGCAAGTTTGTTGATTCTAAACCCTTGAGTGTATCCATCTCTATTGAGATCTACAAGGACTTGTTCTTGTTGGGATTCAGTTCTTGAACAAAGAACTGTACTCGGGTTTTTGCTTGAATATTTATTTGTGAGATCGTTCAAGTAACCTAATCAACTAGGTTCACGAATTCAAAACTTGGTGGTGTACCTTGATATCCCCTCATTTTCACTTATCCTCAGCAAAAACTTGCATTGTACCATGTGTGGTCAAAGTTGGTGCAGTTTGGTTATACATTTCTTCGCTGGAAGTTGCAGTTTTAGGCACAAGGTATGTTGAAGTTGGTATCATTGATTTCCTTGGCCTCTTTCCCAATCTTGCATTTGTTTCCCCTGCTCCAATTTTGTTCATCACAGTATTGTTGCTGTCTTCATTGGCAAATAAACTTGATATGATGACACCATCTTTAGGTGGAACAAATGGAGTTGGTTTTACAAATTTCCTACCAAATTGTCTTGATAAATGAATCATACTTCTTTGTCTTTGCATCTTTGCTTTCATCATAGCTGTTAGAATCTTGAGGATCAGTGGCATGTTATGAGCTTCTTCCAATTGAATTTTCATTATTTGACAGTTATGTCTTGAATGCTTTATGACAAAACAATCCTTACAAATCATGTGTGGTTTTTTCTCATAAAAGTATCTAATCCATTTTGTGGTTCCTGCAGTAGTAGATGCAAGCACTCCCCTTCTTAGTGGTGAGGTTAGATTGATAGTCACACACACCCTAAAATAGTCTCCAGTTTCGGGTAACCCATTCTCTGGTTGAATATCAATTACTTCTCCCATGAATTCTCCCAGCTGATCTCCTACTATTTTCTGATTCATATGTTCTGGCAACATATATTTAAGATGAATCAAAAAACATTGATCCAGTCCAGTTCTTTATATTTAACTGTTGGATAATAATCATGCAACATACAAAGATTTCCATTGATACCCCAAGGTCTCTCTTCAAAGACCTTGTTTAATTGATCCCAATTTTTGAACTTGAAAATCACAATGTTAGGATCAATCTCCATAACTTTCCTAATTTTCAGGTATGAAAGGCCATGTAAACATAATATACCCCTCTACCAATCAGCCGACATCCTACCCTCAATGATGATTCTACCAATGAGGTTAATATCCTCATCTCCTTCATCATAAACATCACCAGTTTCATATGGTACCAAAAAGTTTTCAGAGGCGATCTCCAAGTTAGAGTCCTTGAGCTTAATAGTGAGATCAGAAAGCTCAACACTTGTAGTGTTTGTTGGTGATTTGGAATTCGATATGTTTTGGGTTTGGTTTTTCTGAGCACAACCACAATGGTTATACTTGCAAAATATATTATCACTTAGAATAAATGATTTTTGGTTTAAAACAAAAACTCGGTTGATTTTGTGCATCAATATTGCGTAATTATGAATATATGTGACTGAAATTCCGGGTAGTGGGCTGGCCATTAGGAGCGTTGAAACCTTCGACCATAATAGGAAAGTAAATATAAGACCAAAATTGTAACGACTTTTCGATAATGGGTACGTGTGAGAAGAACATGTGATATTATCTTTGGTTGAGAAGCTTGAATCGTGATTGACTCTGTACGATATTCTATTGGATTTGTAAAACTGCAACTTTCGTCCCTGAATAAACACCATGAAAAACTTCATATCTTCAAGAAGAGGAAACACATGAACTTCACCAACTTGAGCAAACGTTATGACCAACACCGGTATAAAGGCAAACGCCAAAAGAGGATTAAACATTATGCAAATTAAACAAGAAAGAACAATCGAAGTTTAAAAACTCATATTGAGAAAACACTAAGGTATTAAACAATGAGTGTGAGCAGATGCAAGACAACTTTCATGGAAAGATTATATTGAGTTTCTTACAGACTAAAGCAAATTGAAACTAAATAGACACAAATGTTTTATAGATTACTGAATATACTAAATGAAACACATAAAGTTTAAGAAGAGAAGACTAGAGAGAATTGGAATGATTAAATTTGGGATTTTTCATAAAGTATCCTTGTCTGAATTGTTGCAACCTAAAGTACCCTCATTTTTTCAAATTTTTCTAAAGTACCCTCAAATTAACCGTTTTTTTTTCTTCATTGTAGCAGTTTCCATCCATTTTGAGGGGTTAAGTGTGAGGTGGAACTTGCAAAATACCTAATTCACCTTTCTGAATAAATGGTTGTACTTGCAAAATATATTATCACTTAGAATAAATGATTTTTGGTTTAAAACAGAAACTCGGTTGATTTTGTGCATCAATATTGCGTAATTATGAATATATGTGACTGAAATTCCGGGTAGTGGGCTGGCCATTAGGAGCGTTGAAACCTTCGACCATAATAGGAAAGTAAACATAAAACCAAAATTGTAACAAATTTTCGATAATGGGTACGTGTGAGAAGAACGTGTGATATTATCTTTGGTTGGGAAGCTTGAATCGGGATTGACTCTGTACGATATTCTCTTGGATTTGTAAAACTGCAACTTCCGTCCCTGAATAAATACCATGAAAAACTTCATATCTTCAACAAGAGGAAATACATGAACTTCACCAACTTGAGCAAACGCTATGACCAACACCGATATATAGGCAAACGCCAAAAGAGGATTAAACATTATGCAAATTAAACAAGAAAGAACAGTAGAAGTTTAGAAACTCTTATTGAGAAAACACTAAGGTATTAAACAATGAGTGTACGAGTAGAAAATCTGCATAGGTACTCGAGGAGCCATATCCATCAGATCTACTCATACATACAGTAGTTTAGTTGAGATTCAATGGTGCGAAGACCACAAGAACAATACCGAAGGTAATCAGAACAGTAATTGAAGACTGAAAACATATAACATCAAAGGCTAAATGTATAAATATTTATATGTATTCCAATGTTGAGATTACATGAATATAACCCTAAGGAACCAGAGGAGATACAGACCTAATCTCCCTCTTGCCGCTTAGGTTTAACCCAAAGAGAATCCAACCCTTACAACGTTTTCCAAGCTCGCCTTATATAGGCCGAGCTTGGGTGGTTTACAACTAATAAAGACAAAAGACTCAATCGTGGTGGTGTCAGTCTCTGTCGAGTAAGGCGGTTTATTCGCTGGCGCTCCGAGGTTGATTCTAGGGCTTCGATCCTTCAATATGGTCCGAACCCTTTCCTTTCAAGTCTTACTTCGTTCGTCTGCGACCTTCTTCTCCTTGAGTCTAGTCCGAGATCTCGTTGTCGATCCTCTCGGTGTGGTTTGGCTTCTTGGATGCGAGACACGTGTTCCGAGGGGTTTTTACCCTCTACAGTTTGCCTCTTTCCTTTCCTTGTATCGAAGATGGAGGGGAAGGAAACTCTCTCTCTGCCACCTCTTTGTCAAGCATCCCCACTACTTGCCAGGTGCGTGTTTTTCGACACGTTCTCCTAGTCCGCGGCTTTTCACCTTCTGACTGGTAGAGTTGGTTTCTCTCATTATTTAAGTTTCGCTTCTCCCCCTAAATTTTTTTTAGACCTTTCGTTTTCATCTTCCTTGGCGCCGGCGGCCTTTTTCCGTGAAACTTTCTTCGACCTTCATCTTCATATCAGGCGATCCATCCGTTCTTTTCTTCTCGACCCATTGTTTTAATCGACTTTTTCTTTTATAAAGTTAACTTCTTTAATATTTTCCCTTCTTCCTTCTCTCTATTTTAAGTGGCCTCTGCTATTTTCGTCCGCCGGCGGTTATTACGTTTTCCTATCTGCATCTTCTTTTTCCATGTCTTACTCCATGATTGAGGCCCTTTCTTTAAGGCTAAATGGTGTGAATCCTGATGGAAGGGGCTTTCAAATCGAGGCCATTGATTCTCCCAGATTGACTCCAGAATTGGTCAGGGAGTATGAATGTAGCGAGGACGCACTTGTGGTGACGTTTCATCAGATATCTGCTGGGTTGCTTCTTCCTCTTTATCAATCTTCCAATCCTTTGCCTTGAAATCCTTTGCTCTCTTCCTGAACCTCGAGGTGTGATGCAACTTACTTGCAGTTCAATTTTTCTTATCAATCAGTGGGTTCTTCAGTCTGAGAATAACTCCTCTCTCGAATCCACAGCGAAGTACTATTTTACTGCCAAGAACTTTTTTAGGCACTACGAGCCCTTTTTGACTACAGACAATAAGTTAGCTCCTTGGGGGGTTAGCTTTCGGAGGGTGAAAGGTAGCCGAGACATTCTCCCCGAATCTTTGAAATATTCAATGGATGAAGACTGGTCTTCGGAGCCTATACTTCTCAAAGGTCCTATACTCCGAGGTTGGAGGGACTCTGGCCGATTTCTTGTTCGGACTGAGTTCGAGGTAGGTCACGAGTTTGAGACTCGACACCTGTTTTCTATTTATTTTTCTGACGAGGATAAGAGGTTATCTCGCTCATTTTCGGGAAAGGGCAAGGATGTCATCGACGAGCCCTCGGGCAGCCTAAAGCGTCCTCGGCCTGATGAGGAGACTATGCAGCAGGTAACAAATACTCTTTTTCGTTCCTTTCCGAAGTATTTATATTTGCCTCTGTTTGTTTCCTGAGAAAGACGGATCCTTATCTGCAGGGACAGCCGTTAGGTGCTCGAAACCCTAGTCGTGGTCTGATGAATTTTAGCTATGGGGAAAATCCTGGAGTTTCTCGACCACTGAAAAAATCTGTTTTGCAAACGATTCTGAAAGGGGTTCAAATTGGTCGTCGTCAGGCTGCTACAGTTCCTCCGAAAGAGACTACAAGTGCTGTCAAGGAAATTCCAACCTTGACAGCGACGAAGATGGTAATCAAGGAGGTGGTTGCCTCAGACCCTCAGATTACCCTGCCTTCTATCGTCAGTAGTGCTTCTGCCTCGGCTATAGTTTCTGCAGCATCGAAGGCTGGTGCTACCTCGGATTTTGCTCTTTTAACTTCTTCCGCGCCGAAGGTTGCATTTAGTGCCTCTGCCTCAACGATAAAAACCTCCATGAATGTTTTTGGCGAACCTTCTATTCTTTCTTTAAAGAAGATTGTTACGCCAGTGGACCTCCTTGTTCCCCAAGAGGATGGTTCGTATGTTGAGATGGATTCTTCCAAAGAGCTCGTCGCCGGTTTTCCGCAAAGTTCGATGTTTCCGCCTGCCCCGAGTTATGCTTGCAGATATAGGCAATCTTATACTGCTGAGAAGTTTACAGAAGTTTTGTTTGAAAGTTACAATCCTGGTGAATTTACTACCGAGGTTTCAACTCGATTTGGAGCCTATGCCTCGGATCCTGTAGGGCAGCCTTTAGATCCGGATTTCTGCAAGAAGCTCGGTGACCTCTTCGGAGGTGACTGTCCTCGAGCCGAGTACGATCTCCGCCATCCTCCCTTGTCCTATGAGGAGAGCTTGTCCATGATTCAGGCGGTGAGTTGTGCTTTTGTTGCCCATGCCGATGTTACCGGAGTGTTTTGTTAATCTGTTTTCTTATAGTTTCTGCTGCCTTTTCCTAGGGCGATTATCATACCACTGGTCTTCTAGCTTACAACTTTGATCAAGCTGGTGAAACCGAGTATCATGGGCGAGAATTTCATCGGATGCAGGAGGAGCTGGCTCGGGAGAAGGTTCGTAGTGCTGAGGCGAAGAAGCAATCGATATGTAAGTCCCTTGTTTTTCCTGTTGTTTTTTAGGAGCCTCTGTTTGTCGCAGCATTGCTAAAAACAGATTTGCTACTTGCTTTTGAAAAGGCGAGCTGGAAGAGCTCGAGAAAAAACTTCAGGAGGCCCAATTGGCTATTGATCGGCTTCGAAATGGTCAACAATCGTCTCAGATTGCCTCAAGTGGCGAAGGCTATCGTAATGATAGCGCTACGTTGTTGGAAGAAAGGGATAGAGCTTTAGAAGATGTGAATTATTATAGGGCGAGAAGGCAAGAGGCCGAAAGTTTTTATGTAGATGAGAGAAAAAGAGGGGATCAAGCCGAACGCCTTCTCGAGGAGATGAGAAATAAAAACACGCTGCTGTCCCGAGAGAATCACTTTTTCCAATTAGATGTGACTCGACTAACACAAGAGCGAAATGCAGCTCGCTCGGAGAGGTCGGTCAGTGCCTCCGGTAGGGTTTTAATTGAAAAGTTAGAGGAGAAAATCAAAGATTTGAAGGTGCAGCTGTCTACCCAGAAGAATGTTAATAAGGACTTGACTAATGAAAATGATGTTCTATCAAGGAGTTGTGCTGACATATGCCGAAAACTTGCTTCGGCAAATAAGTCGAACGTCCAGACTGCTGCTCTTGTTGATGAGTACCGAATAGAATTAGCCAAGAGTGGGGCCATTTCTTATGAGGATGTCCGAAAGAATGCCTCGGTGCCTCGCTTTACTAATCAGCACCAGGTTGCTGAATATATGGTTTTCAAAGAGAGTAGGGAGCTAACCCAAATTTTCCTTTGCTTTCCTGCTTACTTCGTAGCCTTAGTTGAGTCGCCGTCTTGTTATTCTTATGTTTGTTGCTTTCGTTTTCAGGCATCGAAGCTAATTTGAAGAAGCAGGTTGTTGATGCCGAGGCGGCGAGGGACGATGCCACAAGTCAGTTGGTGATTGAATCCGATCGAAAGTTGGAGGCCGAGAGCAGGGTTAAGCAGTTGACCAAAGAATTATCCGAAGAACGCCAGCGTCGCTCTGCTGATTCGGCTAGACTTTCTCAAGAACTTGAGCTTGAACGCAAGCGTCGTTCTGAAGAAGTGGCAAATCATGCTAAACTGTTATCCAAGGAAAGGGAGCTTCGCCTTGAATGTCAGGCGCGTGTGAGGGACCTGGTGGTCGGTTTTTCCCTTGTAAACCATGAATTGAGACATGGTCAAGCTGTGGAAGAACTTCTTTCCCGATCTGCGTTAACTACTGCCTTTGCTACCAGCATGGCCTGTCGAAAGCATGGTCGCTCCCTTTTCAGGACCATTGGTGTTGAACCTCCTACTTATGGCGCTATTGGTGCACGTGACTCAGATGTTGTTTCCCCTATTGATGAGTACCTTCTCCCTCAGGAGGTTTATGTGTCTTTAGCTAGGAATGAGCTTCGGAAGAGGGGCTTACTGGAAAAGTTTTTGAAGGTGGGTAGTGGTGGTAATGACGATGATGATGCGAAGGGAGATTCAGGGAATCTTGGTGATGCCGCCGAAGGTACCCGTGATGGTCCGAGCGAATCCGTTCATGGTTCCGAGGACGGTCCTCGTGATGGTGCCAATTGTTTAAAGGATGATTTATGCCCATAGCTGATGTATTTATGTTTTTCCTTTGTAGTTGTGTCCGCGCCATTTTGCTTATACGCGCATTTTTTGCAATCATACTTCGCGTCCTGCGTTTACACCTATATATAAAGAATTTATTTTGTTTACTTTTCTATTGTTATGCCCCTCCTCGGGGCAGTTTTTTGTTTTGAGGAGGTCCCTTGGCTGAGTAATTCGCTTGTAAATGCAATTGAATCAACTGCCTCGGGGTTCCATCTTCCTCTATAGGTAGATGTTAATCCCATTTATCGTCCCTTCGGCGCCCGAGAACGTGCAGTCCTCGTGGCTGTTTGGTAGTGAGTACGAGTGCATCGTCAGCTTTTGTAGCCTTGATTCAAAGTGCTCACCGCTAATGGGGTGTCTTGTCGGTAGAGGACCGTGCCATATAGCTCGTAGGGCCCTTACGATTTATATGGTCATCGGCTCTGTGCCTGCTATTCGAGGTCTTTTTATTGTTTGGCGATTTTTGCCTTTGGCGTTACAGCCTGTTTGGCGTTTTTTGCCTTTGGCGTTACAGCCTTTGCGATGGTGCTGACAGTATTTGGAGTTTGACTTCGATGGGAGTTGCATTAATGAGTGCGATTTTCATTTATTAAATCTCTTCGAGTGTTGCTTACAAATGGAATTGCTTTCTTAAACTAAGTGTTTCATGTGCCTCCCCTCCACTGGGGTTTTCAATCTCTGGCCTTCAAGGTTAATCAAGCTATAGGTATCATTGTCAAGTTGCCTTTCGATGACAAATGGTCCAACCCAGAAGGGCTCTTACTGGATGTTTTTGCCTTTGCTAGACTCGCCTGATTGCTCGCTCGGAGTCTGGAGACTGCCTTCTACCACGAGGAACTGCTCTCGGTTCTCGAGATACTGGTTGTCTTCGCTGCCCTTTTGTTTCACGCTTAGCATTCCAGCTTCGGTGTCAGCTAGGAGTTTAGCTATGCTCTCGTCCGATATCCTTGGGTTTTTAGCTTGTTCTGAGCATTCCTTGCTGCCTTCTTTTGCTTGTACATCTATTTCGTGGCAAGCTCGGGCCTCGGTAGGATCACCTGGGATCTCTGCAACCCCTGTTGGAGTTGGGAACCTGATTTTTTGGTGCAAGGTGGATGCGACACCCATAATGCTGTGCAACCAGGGTCTTCCCACGATGGCGTTGTAAGGAGAGTCTATGTCCACCACGCAAAATAAAGTTGGTTGCTTTTGGCTACCAGCATGAATTGTGAGCATCAGTTCTCCCCGAGGTGTTGACGGCTTTCCATTGAAACCGAATATGTTGTAGGCCGAAGGTACCAAAGCAGCTTTCTTTCCCTTCATCTTTTCGAATGTTTGACCGAATAGTATATCCACAGAACTCCCGGGGTCCACCAGTACTTTAGGCATGGCTATCTTCCCCATTTGAAGGGTGATGACCAGAGGATCATTATGCATCCTTCCCTCATTGGGGATGTCTGCCGCTGAAAAGAACACGGGCTGCTTCTGCCACTCCTCTAATCGATTCTTTGTGATCACACTTAATATCTCCTGACCTTCGAAATCCCTTTTGTGAATGCGACCTGTCTGGATTCCTTATAGACCCTTCGTATGAACAATTGAATTGCAAGTTCCGAACCTTGGAATATCCCTGTCGATGGTAATCACATAAGCTTCGTGTTTTGGCTCTTCCTTCGGTTGCGGTTGATTTGGGGGTGGTTTAGGTAGCTCTAGAAGGTGTTTGAACTGTTCCCTAGCTATAAAGAAGTAAATTTGATCCTGTGCCGTGACACAGTCCTCGGTGGTATGTCCATAAAACTTGTGGAATTGACAATATTCTCTTGAATTTTTCGTGTGTTTCGGCTGGTTTCCCCTACTTCGGGGGTATCTGATCTCGCCGGCAAATTCAGACTGCTCGATGATCCGAAGAGCGTCTTCGATGGGTACACAGAGCTTTGGAAGCTTCCTATCGTGAAATGCAGGAAATCCTGGTTTAGTCGTCCCGAATTTTCTGTTTCCTTGTCCTTGCTGGCTGTTATTCCCTTCGAACTCTCCCCGAGGGTTGTTTCCTCGGTTGTCATTGTACTTTCTGTTATCATGGTACTTTCCGTCACCGAATTTTCCTTCGTTCCCATATCGACCGTTATCATCTTGTCTTTCTCGCTTCGACGGGTCCCCGAAATGAGTGTTTATTGCTTGTCCTCGCTCTTCGAGCGATAGGTTGTTTATTGAATGAACCTGCTTCAAGATTGTTTCCTTACCCAGTGCTGCTTGTTCTTTTATTTCCTCCAAGGTAATTCGCTCCTTTTGGTACTTTCGAAGGTCCTGTAGCGTCTCGAGGTTCTTTGAGAAGAGTCTGTCGTATAGAGGGTGATCTTTGTCTAGAGCGTTGAGGAATGCTCGTACTTTATCCTTTTCCGTGGCTCCATTTCCCACCTCTACACACTGCTCGGTCCATCTACTCGTTAGGCTTTTAGTCGACTCTCCTGGGCGTACCCGAATGCTGAATAGTTTCTCCACTTCTGGTTTGGAGGAGTTGTTGTATAGGAAGTGTAGTATAAAAACTTTGGAAAGCTCCTCGAAGGATGAGATCGAGCCAGCTGCGAGATTGTCGTACCAGGCGAGGGATTCTCCTTTTAAGCTAGAGGGGAAATATTTGCAAAGCACTTCATCCCTATTGGCGTAAGCCAGAAAGACTCGGAGATACATTTTGATATGTACGGTGGGGTCTCCCGAACCGTCGAAGATGGAGGTGAAGGTGGGCATTGTGCATTTTACTGGAATTGGTAATGAAAGGATTTCCAGACTTAGCGGAGAGCGGTTGACGTCGTTCATGGCTTGAGTGAGCTTGATCCTGTCACTCGATTGGATTCGGTTGTCAAAAAGCTCTGCCCGGAGTGCCTTTATTTGATCCATCATTACTTGTTGCAGGGCCTTTGCCTCGGCATCCTTCTTCGTTGGGTTTCCTTCGCTGAATATCTGTATGCTTGCCTTCGTGTATGCTGGAGGCTCGGTCTTTTTGCTAGACACCGTGATTCCTTGACCTCTGCTGGCGCCCTTGGTCTTGATGTTCGTTTTGGATACGGAGGGTTCCTTCGGCTGAGATACGTTGTTTGGACGAGAGTGTCCTTCGCTGCTTCTTCTGTAATTGGATGCTGATTTTTCTGCAACCTTTTTGTTTGCTTCGGCCAGCTGCTTCTTTAGCTTTTTTATTTTTCTGTTTTTCAAGATTAGTTTTCTAAATCGTGCATCTCTTGCCGTATTTTCTTCGGTAGGCTGGTGCTCAGGCATTTCATTGTCAGGATCGGACGCTTCGTCCTCTTCTTCGTCGTTTTCCCCCCTTTCTTCCTGTATTTGCTGTTGAGGTGGCTCTTCTGCCTCTGGAAATCCTTCTCCCTCGGGGCCTAAGTCTTCTACATATACCTCGTTCTCGTTTACTGGTTCCCTGTGCTGGACTGTGCTAGCCGCCACCTCGGGAGATAACCCTTTACTTGTCGAGAATCTAGTGAAATGCTGTCTTGATGACCCGGTACCTTGCTTCGAGGATCCTACTCGTTGCTTCGGAGCCTGATCCGATTTTGAGGCCATCCTGGTTATGACCTGTCAAAAAACAAAAAACCCGTGAGGTCCGAGGCGGCTTGCGCAATGTACTTTGTCGGCCATGTAGGTCTACTCTGCAACTGATTTTTTCAGACGAAATTTAATATAAGTCGTATTTGCCCCTTTAGGATATATCTCTAACTGCTTATTTTGTCTTTTAGCTCAAACTGTCTTTTTCCATCGGCTTCTTTTTATGGACTTCTATTTCCAAATATAGTATGAAATTTAAAAACCCTAAAATGGATTTTCAGGTATAGCATGAATTTTGAAAACCCTAATGAATTTTTGGGTATAGCATGAATTCGTAATCGTTTTTCGTAAGGCTAGATTCCATTGTTTAAAACGTTTAAGGCGAACATAAACTGCCTCTTTTGGAAATCGACTTCATCATACCAAGGTTTTGAAACTCTTTAATGGATGTTTTTATCACCTGATGCTGTGCTCAAAAACTCTTAAACATGCCAAAGCCTTTAAGGTCATTTAGATGCTTAAGGTACAGGAGCTTCTTTTCGGAAAACAAGCTTTTGAAAATCTCTTGAGAGGATTAGAAAATATACTAAAAATTTGAAAACCCAAAAAATCACAGGCAAACCCTAAGTTATTTTAATCGTCCCTGTTTCTAGCGCCAAACTGTACGAGTAAAAAATCTGCATAGGTACTCGAGGAGCCATATCCATCAGATATACTCATACATACAGTAGTTTAGTTGAGATTCAATGGTGCGAAGACCACAAGAACAATACCGAAGGTAATCAGAACAGTAATTGAAGACTGAAAACATATAACATCAAAGGCTAAATGTATAAATATTTATCTGTATTCCAATGTTGAGATTACATGAATATAACCCTAAGGAACCAGAGGAGATACAGACCTAATCTCCCTCTTGCCGCTTAGGTTTAACCCAAAGAGAATCCAACCCTTACAACGTTTTCCAAGCTCGCCTTATATAGGCCGAGCTTGGGTGGTTTACAGCTAATAAAGACAAAAGACTCAATCGTGGTGGTGTCAGTCTCTGTCGAGTAAGGCGGTTTATTCGCTGGCGCTCCGAGGTTGATTCTAGGGCTTCGATCCTTCAATATGGTCCGAACCCTTTCCTTTCGAGTCTTACTTCGTTCGTCTGCGACCTTCTTCTCCTTGAGTCTAGTCCGAGATCTCGCTGTCGATCCTCTCGGTGTGGTTTGGCTTCTTGGATGCGAGACACGTGTTCCGAGGGGTTTTTACCCTCTACAATGAGTGTGAGCAGATGCAAGACAGTTTTCATGGAAAGATTATATTGAGTTTCTTACAGACTAAAGCAAATTGAAACTAAATAGACACAAATGTTTTATAGATTACTGAATATGCTAAATGAAACACATAAAGTTTAAGAAGAGAAGACTAGAGAGAATTTGAATGATTAAAATTTGGGATTTTTCATAAAGTATCCCTGTCTGAATTGTTGCAACCTAAAGTACCCTCATTTTTTCAAATTTTTCTAAAGTACCCTCAAATTAACCGTTTTTGGCACTTGCAAAATATCTAATTCACCCTTCAGATTCAACCACCACTTGAACACCCCCACCCCACCCCACCCCCCCGAACCCCTTACCACCACCACCACCTGAACCCCTACCACCACATGAACCCACTACCACTTAAACCCCACACCATCACCACATGAACCCTGAACCACCACTTGAACCCCCTACCACCACCTGAACCCCCTACCATCACCACCTGAACCCTCTACCACCACCACTTGAACCCTTGAACCACCATCTGAACCCACCACCACCACTATTTGAACGCACTACCACCACCTAAATCCTGAACCCTCACGACCACCACTGGTGGTGGTGGTAAGGGTTTGGGGGTATCTTGTAATTTGACAACCCATTTTAATATGTCAAACTTACTTTGACTAACTTAGATGGAAAAACAAACAGAAATGGTACTTTAGAAAAGTTTGAAATGACGGAGTACTTTAGATTGCAACATTTCAAACGAGGGTACTTTATGAAAAATCCTTTAAAATTTAGTAAAATGATGCAATCATGTTTAGAACACTTCACTGACTTACCGATCAAAAAAAAAAAAATGTTTAGAACACTTATTGGATCATCATGAAAAACTGTAGAATTTTTTTGACTAATTTAACTCGGTTTATCGCCGGATTCACAGAGCACAAATACAATGGATTGACGCCCACCATGAAACTTGCTCTCGGTAACATACCTACAGAACCAAAGCAGCCGTCACTTTGTCAAGTAGGACATGGGTTGACTGGTACTTTGACTATTGAATTCCCGTCATTTTACAGAAAGTTGATTACATTACCCGAAAAAACAGGAAAAACACAAGGCTCAAAACGTTATTTTCTTCTTACTTTCCTAAATTGACGAACCTTAATGTTTACAGATCAACAACCATAGAACCAATTACAGAACAACAACCATTAACATTAACAGACAAATAAAGGAAACATCTTTAGAAAGAAAGAAAGAAACAAATAACCTTCTTTAGATTAGAGAGAAGAGAAGAGAAGAGAGATATAATTCAATCTCTCTTTCTCTCTCTTTGTATATGTTCTTTTCTTCTTCTTCTTTCTGTTTGGTTATTTTCTCTCTAGGTATCTGAAAAAAAGATGTTTTCAAAGCTAAGAAAGTTAGATGCTCACCCTAAAATAAATGAGGATTTCTACAGCAGGACTCTTTCTGGTGGTGTTATTACCATTGTTTCCTCCTTGGTTATGATCTTGTTATTTCTCTCCGAGCTAAGTATGTTTCTTTTCTTCTTGTTTTTTTTTTAATTCTAATTTAGGGTTTCATTGAATCTATGAATCTTTAATTACTATGCGATCAATTTCTGCTTTTCTTTTTTCTAGTTTTAGTTTCTACAAGTATCAGTAGTTTGTTCTCTTCTCTTGGGTAATATTTTTCAATTCTGTGAAAATGACATAAAGACTTTGAATTGCATCATTTATTTGCCAAATTAAACAAGGAAACACCAGAAAAACATTTGATGATTCATTAAGTAGGAAAGACAAAAATAGGTTTTGTGTGACATAAGAGGAAATGCATGGCATGTATGGTTAAGTATGAAATTGGAAATCTTGACTGGAAATGTTATGGTAAATATAGGAGTGTCATTTAGAATGGATGGGCAGCAAACACATACCTTGTTGGCGAGCTTGTTCTTTTCCTTCACCATAGAACTTCCTTTCTATCCCCAGAGATTTCTTGTTTTTGGTGGCACTTCTTAGAGCAGACTTGATTTGCCTGAGATTTTATAATTTCCAAGTTCTAACCTACTATACTACCAATTGATTGCAGGATTATATCTCCGGGCAACTGCTGAAACGAAGCTTGTTGTCGATACATCCAGAGGAGAAACTCTTCGTATCAATGTAACAGTGTTTTCCTTTTCCGCACTTGAAATGTCAAATGTCTACCTAAATTAGAAGTTTTTTTTAATAAAAATTTGCTTTAGTAGGTTCCGAGGTTTGATTTTGCAACCAAACATTATGATATAGTTCGTTTGGACTAAAAAAGTTACTTAGCACATTTAGTATCATAAATTTATATGTTCCCTTATTCGTTATTTTTCTGAAAATGCAGTTTGATGTTACTTTTCCTGCCCTAGCATGTTCCATGCTCAGTGTTGACGCAATGGATATTAGTGGAGAGCAACATCTTGATATAGTACGTATCGCAATAAGTTAATAGTTACCTTTTTAGTAGAATAACATACATGGGGATCATATATCTAATACTTTCAAGGATCAAGTTTGTGTTGTGCTTGTATCTTACTTTTATACATTTTTTCTTTTTATCGCAGAGACATGATATAATTAAGAAAAGAATAGATTCTCATGGCAATGTTATCGAGTCCAGGCCAGATGGTATTGGTGCTACAAAGGTTAATTCATTCTCAGCCCTTTCTTCTGTATATCGTAAGAAAAAGATTGTACAACGTCTTATGTATGGTCAAAGGTTATTATTTGTGTAAATAGATGTGAATTTTTTCTCTTTCATGTAAGTTTAATGTTTATGTGTGTGTATCTACATTACTTCTCTGGTGCGGCAACATCTAATCTGAACTTGAACTTAAAAATTGTTGTTGGTTCGCCATGTTGTTCGTGAGGGATCACATTTATTTATGTTTTGCTTAACATTCTTCATCTTAACTGTGTTTGTCCACTGGTTGAATTTTTGCTAGCTATTAAACTTATTTTCCTTAGTTGATGCTGCAAAATTACCAGTACATTGTTTACGAATGAATTCAATTGCAGCTGTATCTTCAATCTTTCTTTTATGAATGATTGTTTTTTGTTTCATACAGATTGAAAAGCCTTTACAAAGACATGGTGGCAGGCTAGAACACAATGAAACATATTGTGGCTCATGCTATGGAGCAGAAGTGGTATGCTTACTGTTTTTGTTTTAATATAGATATGTAGCTGTTTAAGGTTCTATTCATTTTTGGACATAGCAACAAAATAATAGATATGTGACTGGGTTTTTAGTCATGAAGAAGTTAGAAACATTTAAAATTGCACTCTTAATAAGAATTAATATAAATCTAATTGTACAGATGTGAGATTTTGTAATTCGTGAACAAAATGTAATAGCGGAAGTTGATTTCCTTATCCAAGTTAGTGAGAACAACTCAAATGTCAATGGTATTGCGGAATGTTTTGAATTCTGTGACATGATACGTGTGTAAAATATCCTTGCATGATGATCTGGTGTTGGCCTTCTTGGTGGACTCAATAAAATGGCTTCTCTGCATTGTCATACATAAAGTTATTGTTTACTCTATGTCCATCTGAAAAGCCTCTGTTTGGCTCATCTGGGAGCCTATCTCTATATCGCTACCTCTAGTGCTTCTGCTGAGCTGAATCAGCTGATGATGCTTGCCTTTCAACATAAATTCATTAACAAGACTACGCATGTTTGCTGTGTTAGTTTCAAGCATCTGAGTACTTCGTTACTTTTGCAGTCAGATGAAGATTGTTGCAACTCATGTGAAGAAGTCCGTGAAGCATACAGGAAGAAAGGTTGGGGCCTTGGAAATCCTGAATTGATTGACCAGGTGTGTCTGGCTGAACCTCTTTTCTGTTTCCAGTACTCGACGTAGTATGTGTAGCCCTAATTGCGTCCAGACAAAATATTAAATAATGCCCAGTTGACATGGTAAAGCAAAAGTGATATTTTAATAAGATAACTAGCATTTTGTTTAGTTGATAAACCCTAGTACTAGGCATCAGGAAGACCGAGGGTTCCCACAACATAGATCTGGATTAAGAGCGATATACGACAAATGTTCATTGATAGAACTTACCAGAACTGTATTGAGCATAGAATTAATAGATTTGGTAATTAACTGTTCGATTTTTCCAGTTCGATATATAATTTGACTTCTGATTTGCTATTTGTAAGAGATTTATGTCCATTTAAAAAAAAACACGTTTATTCCTAATGGCTTTCTGCTTCAGCAGGTTCGGTAAATATTTCCTAAATCACAATTCAAAACCCATGATAGTATAGATTGATTGCAACTCGTCGTGTCAATTTGTGCAATGTGTGGATATCTTTGTTTTAGCACACAAGTAGTTTAACTGATGACCTCATTGAATATTTATAGTATTTCTGAACCCCTCTTAACTTTTGGTGTTTATGTAGTGCCAAAGAGAAGGTTTTTTCCAGCAGATAAAAGATGAAGAAGGTGAAGGATGCAATATTTATGGGTTCTTGGAAGTAAATAAAGTAGCTGGGAATTTTCACTTTGCTCCTGGGAAAAGCTTCCATCAGTCAAATGCCCATGTGCATGATTTGCTCGCTTTCCCGAAGGATAGTTTCAATGTAAGTTGTTGTACCTCTTCAGGAAACATGTATTTCTCTGTGAATAGAATTTTTTTACTTTTATAATTACTAACGAGAAATATAGAAAGTATAAGAGGGGGTTTAATATTTTTATTAGATACAGGAACAAAGTCGTCATCATCTTCTCTACTTTCATATCAGCTTTGTCATATTCTATTGAAGCATTTGTCTTATAAGTTACTTTTGTGTAATTAGATAAGTCACAAAATCAACAAGTTGTCTTTTGGAGAATACTTCCCTGGAGCTGTGAATCCTCTTGATGGGTAATTGTCTTTACCTCATCTTACTATCCATTTGATAACTGAAATATATCCTTTTTCTTCGTGAGTTACTTTTCGCTCACCCCGCTGCCACTATCTTCCAGGGCGCAATGGATGCAAGAAATGTCAAATGGAATGTATCAGTATTTCGTTAAGGTTGGTATTCATAAGGAACCCCTTCATTTGTTTTGTTTATGGATCTTGGTTGGTCTAGGGAAAACTTAGTTATGAATGTGTGCAGTTTGTTTTGATTACTGTTGGAAAGAGTTGTTGATTAGCAGTAGCTTCGGAGAGTATAATAGGATCTACTGTTGTAAAGATCTGAGACTTTCGGGTTGTTTGTTTGTCCTTTTGTTCCTCAGGTGGTTCCAACTGTATACACTGATATAAGTGGTCACGCCATCCAGTCAAATCAGGTAATACTGAACACTTTGAGGTTTCATTATTTATGTTTATATTGTCTTTTATTTGGTTGTTTTTAATGAAAACGTGTTTCACTGGTTTATGCAGTTCTCGGTAACAGAGCATTTTAGGGGCGCTGGGTTTGGTCAGTCTCAGTCTATTCCTGGAGTGTTCTTTTTCTATGACCTGTCTCCAATTAAGGTGCGCCACTGTTCGTTTCTTGAAGCTATATTTATACATTGGTATGTGCATAAAAGAATTCAAGTAGTTGTTATTATCCTCAGCTAATCTTGCGTGTTGCAGGTGACATTTACCGAGGGTCATGTGTCATTCCTACACTTCCTGACAAATGTGTGTGCTATAGTTGGAGGTGTGTAACACAACCCATCCTTTAACCACAATGACTGTGTTTCTCTGATACTAACTATCTCCATGCTTTTCCTCAGAACAAATATATTATCAGCTTGTCTAAAGCAATTTTTTATGCATGCAAAAACTGTTCTATATGTCAAATACACATGGAATTCCATTTCTAGTTTATTTTCATGTCTAAAGCAATTTTGTATGCATGCATAAACGGTTCTATATATCAAATATACATGGAATTCCATTTCTAGTTTCAGAATTTTCAATTTAAGATGCCATATGAATGTTTCCCTTGGAATGCTAATAGGCCTTGCAGACTCTGTTACAAATATTAAAATATTGATTCCTCCATCATTTTTTGTGGTATCATGCGTGCAGGCGTCTTCACAGTTTCTGGAATAGTTGATTCGTTCATATATCATGGTCAAAAGGTGATCAAGAAGAAGATGGAAATTGGAAAATTCAGCTGAGCTCATACCATTCTTTGAATTTGCATATATTTGGCTCAACTTTTCTTGCCAGTCAAGGGCCTCCGGTTGAAGGCTCAAAGGGTGGGAGCACAAAATGATACATAGATACATCCTTCGTGGAAACGGCGGGCTAATTTATTCACAGCTAAACTTAGACAGTTCTAAAGATTGACAGATGGGTTGAGAAAAACTCTTACTTATTTTGCTGCTTCCTGACCACACTTCAGTTTTTATCAGTTGTAATTGAATAGCTGAGGATGATCTGTTTAAAAAGATAACAAGGAAGTATCAAATCTTCTAGCGGTTCTCTTAACAGGCAGTCATATGTTACCTATGTTTACCAATTTTTCCATTTTACTGCCTAGCGTAAGTGCTTTTGATTATCTAGACTGCAGCATGTAATCCCAACCCATTTGCAGTTCATGTGAGATTTAAATCCCCAAGTCATGGTCACATCTTTTGATTGTGTGGAGACATGACGACACTCTTGGACTGCTCATTACCCGTGCTTAGGCCATCAACATGTCTTGTACTTGCATAGTACCCGGGTGTACAAAACTGGCTTGTCAGGAACGGAGCTTGACAGTATAACATATGGCTAGACTCTAGAGTGCCTAATTGCTCCATCCAAGTTTGCTGTAGGGTGTAGCCTTTTTCATTAGCGACTACGGAGTGTCCAATGCCAACGTCAGGGTTAGGCCAGTGAGCCTCATCCTCGACCGTCAAGATCTGCTGAGCTATAGCTTTAGTATTTGCAGATTCTTTACTTGTTGTGGCATGAGGCTAGTTCCTATGGAGCACACAAAACACAAATTATAAGTGTTTTGTGGGCTATGGAACTAGCAAACACTCATTTTGACGTTGTTAAGTTGCAGAAACTTAGCAACGTCATATGAGATTAGTGTCGTCGATGGAAATTATATAGAGATATAGAATTTCCATCGATGACGATGGAAGATCTGTCGAGCCAGGTGGAATTTCCATTGGCGACACTAATTTCATCGATAAATCCAACGGCTAAAATTTCATCAGCCTATATATACCCTCATTTGGTTCTCTACTCAACTCACACCTTTACTACATTTGTAGTAGTATTTTCAAATCTACTACAATTGCGCACTCTACTATCTTTCTTTTCGCTAATTTCCATATGGCTCGTAGCAAAGCAAAAAATAAGGGAAAACAACATGTTACTCAATCATCTCAATATGAACCTGAAATCCTCGACGACGATAGTCAAGAAATGGGTGAGGGTAGGACTGGGAGAGGTTCTCGAGGTCAATCATTCACTGCCAGTGAGGACATGGTCATTTCCTCCAACTATGTACGGTTCACTGAAAATCCAATCCTCACTGCTCATCAAGATAAAGCAACCTTGTGGGGAGCATATTTGATCAGTTTGAGCAAGAAACGATGAACGTCACAAACCGCACAGAAGTTTCGTTGTGCAACCACTTCGTCACGATCAATGCACAAGTGCAACTGTTTGTGAGCCAGATCGTGCAAGCTGAACGAAGGAGACAGAGTGGAGAAGCCGACACGAACGTTGAACGAAGGTGTCGGGAAGCTTGGAAAAGAGGGCATGGAAAACCATTTGCGTATGAGGAGTGTTACCATATTTTGAAAGTGCTGCCAAAGTACAATCCAAAGTGCTGCTCCAGATGAAGTCGGTCCCTACAGCTTCACCGTACAATCATGCATCGCCAAACTCCCAGTCGTCTCCATCCTCGCAATTTTCTTCCCCATTTTCATCTGGAATGGGGTCACCAGGAGCGGGAGCTACTGGAGGAGCTGAAGGCAGTGAAGGTAGTGGAGGCAGTGGAAAGGGAGGAGCTGATACAGAAGGATCCAGGCGAAGAAGCTGCGACAAGCAAAGGCTGATGCTGCTGTTGACGAGAAAGGCTTCAAAATGGATGCTTATATGGAACACCAAAAGGAAAATTCCAAGCAAAGATCGGCTGAACGTAGAGTCCTGAATGGTGAGCTGAAAAGAAGTCGTCTCTCCCAAGAGAAGTATATCAACAATCATGACAAGCATAAGATCATGAAAGCAAATACTACCAACATGAATGAGGAACAACTAGATATTTGGAGGATGGACTTCGACCGCATTAAACGCCAAATGGAGCCAGAACGGTTGGCAGCACTTTAGTCGAGTGTTGAAGCACCACTTACTATCCCATTAGTTAATGCTGATGCATCTGACGTTGAAGCGGAGGAGGAAAGCCTTTGGGAGGACCAGTAGCATCTTCATCATCATCATCATCATCATCAACAACAGGGAGTGGGGGTAGTATCATCATCATCAAGGGAAGCAATGTAGTATCATCATTAATGGCAGTAATGTGTGTAGTATGATCATCAATGGTAGCAGTGTGTAGTAGTATGATCATCAATGGCAGCAATGTGTAGTAGTATCGTCATCAAGGAAAGTAGTGTGTAGTAGTATCATCATCAAGGGAAGCAGTGTGTAGTATAGTATCATCATCATCACCTTCGGCAGTTTTCCAGCAACCGCCGAGGCAGTTGTCAATTTTCATCACCATCGGCAATTGCATCATCATCGGATCGTTTTTTTTTCTCTTTTTCAATAGGGCATGATGGCACACCCTTTTTACTAATTATACTATCAGAACGAATTTTTATTTTCTTTTGCAAAAGGGCATGACACACCTTTATGTCTACTAATTATACTTTCGGAACGGCTTTCTATTTTGTAAAGGGCATGGCACACCCTTAATGTCTACTACTTAATTTTAATGAAAAACTCTAGTTATATAAAATTTTAATCTTCATTAATACTTATGGGAAAAAAAAAAAACATACACACATTCATCTTATGGAAAAAAAAATAACTACAAAGGAAAAACAAGTAAACTTTCAATGAGAGGCGACTGGGAGGACAAAAACTTCACGGAGAGGGGTTGTGAATTTCAATTGATCAATCCCGCTTTTTTTCTGTGATCGTCTCCTTTCATCTTTGTGATTTATCTCCTCCTCTTACACTATATTTTGACTACTCAATCACCCATATTACGGCAGCCATTGATGCATTCTTTTTAGGTTTTTTTTCTCTCCATGAAAACCAGATCCTATAATGGCGAGAACACGGTTTCTGTTGCTGCTAAACCAGTTAAAGCTTTTAGCTCTAATGGCACACAAACCAAACTTCAATCTTCGGCGACTCCAACAGAAACTCGAGAATCAATTGCAACATCAGATTCTGTGAAGGGCAAGCATCAAATTCATCATGCGGAAGCTATGCTTCAATCTTCTGCACCTAAAAGGATTAGACGACCGACGTGGAAAATTGCATGCAATGATGCAGTTTCTACAACCTCAGTCATGGAGGTTAACCAATCTTCTGCAAAACAGAACACTCTTGCCTCCCATGGTGATGCGACTAAACCGCCTGAAGCCTCATTATCCCATGGTGCTAAGGAGCTGATTCAATCTTCTGCTATGTCGATATCCCGCGGTGTTACTCTTCAAGCTCCTGTAACTCCTCGTAATGGCGGCATTGCTCGGAAAAATTGCGTCTCTAGAGTTCAGCAACCTACATATACCACGATTCAATCATCTGCAGTCCCCCTTGTTGCTGCGAGTCAATTTTCTGCAAACAAAATGGCCATGAGTCATTCACCAGCAACCTCCCATGGTGTTTCTCACTCATCTGTATCTTCCCGTGGAGCTTCACGTCAATCACGAGCAACTAAAACATGGCGTGTTGTCTCTGCTTTTCCAGGCGATCAAACGTTCACTACAACCCTTTGTTTCTACTGGAAGCAAGAATGAAACCTCTGGAAGCAAGCATCACTGTCCATTTCAGGGCTTAACAACAGAAACAACCTCACATGATGTTGTTCCTATGGATGCTGGCTTACATACGGGTAAATATAAATGCCCTTTGCAACGCTTTAATGACTGTAAGAATGGGATAGACGGTAGGGGTTACAATCAAGGTTCTTTGATCCAACATTTGGAACATAAGCATTACCCGGATGATGAGAGCAAAAAGCGGTGTCGTCAACTTATTGGCAACAATTATAGCGTGTTCAAGACATGAGAGTGTACTTTAAGGGAGATGCGGATGTGGTTATGCCCCCGTGTATGCATTTACATACTTGGAGGAAGCCTTGTAAGCAACATATTGAAGACATTACTCTTTGTCCATGGAATGGGAAGGGGGTAGATTTCTTGGTGCATAGAATCCGTTGTCCAGGTCCTATTATTGAGGACAATGTATGCCTTACTGATGACGTTGCAGCTGATATTGTGTTTAGCCTTGATCTCGAGCTGCTAGACAAGGTATTGCAGAGCCAAATTACTATGTACGGTTTCCAGCATTCCCGCTAAGTGCAGAATTCACTTTGCTAGAACTTTTAACGTTGTCATTCAGAGGGTTGTTCACAATCCCAACGATATCTCTCTGTGGATTCAGATGCTTCTTTTTCATATTTGTACTCTTCGCATTTACTTTTCCAAAAGTAACGAGGATGAAAAGTCAGGCAACAAGAAAAAAACTACAGATTGCAGCGATACATCATGCTTTGAATCGTTGGTCTGAATCCAATGGTTGTATCACTTTGGTTCACATGGCCTTAGAGGAGCAAGCTTCCTTACAAGAGTCGCGACGTCATAATAAGAGAAAGAACCAGGAGAAGACACAAGAGGATCAAGATGCTGTTAATATACGATCTGTCGTAAGAAATTGAGTAACGGGTTATACACTGCGGCAATTCGTACCTTGACTTCTAGTGGGGTTGCTCCTTCCAACTCAGGGACTTTGCAAGAGCTGCAGGCCAAGCATCCCCATTCACCTTCTCATTTGATTCCAGAAGACCTTGTAGCGCAAGCACCCTTCATTGCACCAAAGGACTTGGTTCTGAATAAACTGAAAAGCTTTCCCAGAGGAACCTCTTGTGGTAGAGATGGCCTTCGTGCACAACATCTAATCGATGCTTTGAGTGGATCTGTTGCAGCTGTGTCAGGTGAGCTTATCAATTCCATTACTGAGTTGGTGAATATTTGGTTTGCCGGTGGTTGCCCCTCGGTTTTAGGGGAGTTTGTAGCCTCTGCTCCTCTTACTCCCTTACTCAAGCTAGGATGTGGCATAGGTCCTATTGGTGAAGGAAATATTTGGAGACGTTTAGTTTCCAAAGTCGCTGCTTCTCGTGTTGGTAAAGCAATTGAGAGCTATCTTAGTGACTATCAGTTTGGGGTGGGGGTACCCTGTGGTGGAGAGGCAATTCTTCACGCGGTTAACATACTTCTTGAGATGAAGGGTGACTCAACATCTATGTCGATGCTTTTTGTGGATTTATCTAATGCCTTCAAACTTGTGAGCAGATCTGCAATGATTCAAGAGGTAAGGAGACATTGTCCTTCCATCTCTAGGTGGGTTGAATTTTGTTATGCATCCCCTACTAGACTATATTATATATGGACAAGACTCTTTCGTCAGCTCAGGGAGTTCAACAGGGTGATCCTCTCGACCCCATGTTATTTGCTTTAACTCTACACCCCCTGATTCATTGAATTGCAGAGTTATGCCCCTTGGATATGCATGCATGGTATCTTGATGACTGGACGTTAGTCGGAGACACTTTGGTTGTAGCCAAAGCCTTGGACATTATTCAGCAGGAAGGTGTTTCCTTGGGGTTGCATCTTAATGTTTCTAAGACTGAACTTTTTTGGCCTTCCGTTGACTGCAGAGGCTTAGTTGATGGTGTGTTTCCACCTCATATATGCCGACCTAATGAGGAGTTAAGTTACTGGGAGGACCCGTTAGCCTGAATCCCCTGTTCTGTAAGAATATGGTGGTTAACAGAGTTCATAAGACCACTGCCTTGATTGATGCTTGTTAGAGCATGGCTCGGTCAACCTCACTAAGTGTTGGTATGTCAAGCTTAGTTGTCAACTTTAGTGATCAAAACTCGACCGCTAAACAACACACAATTAGGTGAAGTCATATGAGAGTTAGCTTTAGGTTGTGGAAGATTTTGGTAGGATTTAGAATAACTAGTTGAAGAGTTGAAGAAAGACTGAAGATCATACGAAGATATCCAGCTTCATCATTCAACATGTTAGTGACTTGTGCTACAAAAGACATAAACATAACTCTCAGCTTGAGCTTTACGTTATGACTTGATCACTTGTGATCAGTGTGTCTTATGATAACTCCGCTTTACCACTTGTGGTATTAGTGTGTAGTTATGACGTTCCAATATTGCTTAGATCTTTCTTTCTTCTCCGTCTCTAAGTTAATATAAAGGTTTTTCCTAAAACCTTTTCGAGTTGGATATAGCAATGTGATGTTATCTCGGCAGTACTACGGGATTTGATCCATCACAGTATTGTGTCTCTTCTTACCTAGTCTGGCTCTGTCGGATTGATTGCATATATTTATATGAGCCAATGTAAGAGAGATTGTGACTCACACTTATGTTGTGTAGATTCGAAATACTGTTGTTTCTGAGATTCGAATATGACGTCTTGGTTTGGCTCTGAACTCTGAAGTTCTGAATCATTCATTTGATTATGTATATGAACATCTTGTATGCCGTATCTCACTTCTGGATTCCGAAACCATATTTGTGTATCTCAACTTATGATTTTTCAATGTTCGAAACCTCAATGTAGGTTTTGGTAAAACTAACGTTGATTTCGAAACCTTAATCTGGTTTTCGCATTCATAAGCTATTGGTCCGAAACTTAAAATATTGTGACCAATGAGATATAACAGATTCGCAACTATGTTTGTGTGGATTACAGTGACTTGAGAATCGAGGCCAATGTGTCTTGACCATGTGAGATCTAAAAGTTCGAAAAGACCCTGGGTTTCCTAAAGGTTTATGTGAACCGGGAAATATATTCATGTGCGTCGAGGCTAAAAAGGTGTGATGCTGAAACGGTTCTCGACTACATGGAATCTCAAGTTCGACACCAAACATTTGTGAAGAATTTAATATGTGTTTCTTGTTTCGAAACCTTAACCAAGGTTTTGTTAAACAAAATCTAGATTTCGAAACCAAGCATTAGATTTCGCTATATGGAACCTCAGATTCGATGCATTTGGTCGTGATTCAGATGGACGGTTTGCGAACCGCCCAAAGTGAATATTCTCTGGATTTTCACACGGGTTAAACTCAGACTCTTTATCTCTTAGTTGGACTTGGTTATCACGAAAATATATTTTGTGGTCCATCTAACGGTTCTCAATGTGTCAATAAGATAAAGATTATCTCTGGTTTGTTGGATATCAATCTTGAAGTGTTTTTGAGCTAACAAAACACTTGGCAGATAAATGATAAAAGATTTCCAATTGAGATAAATCTAGGTTTCTTGGTTTGCAAGTTAGGGTTTCCTAAACTTGTGGAACAAGTAACTAGTTGCTTTATTCCAAAACAACCTATCTTGTTGAGTGCTATAAATAGAGGTGTCTAAGGACGAAAACCACAAGCATCAAGCATACGTGAAGATTCTCTGTGGAATTGATCGTAAACTCTTTTCACTTCGGTGAATGCTTGTTGTGGTGTAGTCATCATCTATTAGGTAGCAGTTCCTCTTGGGAATTACCTAACGACTATAAAGACTTCTCTTGAGAGTTGAGAAGCACAGGTAGGAGATTGAGACCTTAGTGGTTGAAATCGGAGTAACCTATAACCTTGGTAACCTGATTACGTTCTTGTCTATTCTACGGTCCTTCTCTCCTGATATAAGGCCATTCAAGAACTGATACGTTACACACAAGATTGAAAGGAAGAAACGCACGGCTGCACTCGGTGTTGTAAGACCTAGTTAGCTCCAGTTGTATAAGTTTCTTAAGTGATTCTTCGTGTACAACTGAGGTAGAGACAAGTTGGGCATAGTTTACTCGGTTTACTTGTCAGCCCCCGCTTGTAATTGTAGATTTCCGTATGACCTGGAGAAATCCAAAGGAAGTCACTTTGTGTATGTCAAACTGATAGAGGACAGTTCAAACATACAGTTGATAATTGAGGTTGCAAAGCCGGAATTATTAACACAAGCCTTTAACAACGGTTAAAGCAACTCCTAGTCCTGTAAAGGACGTCAGCTAGGGGAATCAAGTGCGTGGCGATCTATGGGGGATCTAGAGACGTAAGGAGTGCGACAGTAGCCAGTTCGCTTGGAGGGTTGGAATTGGTCTCTGCTACATCCCAGACCGAAGTCTTATAGTAGGCTAGTGTTTGTAGACAGTTTGTACTGTGCGGTGTTCAATCTGGACGAGGTCCCGAGGTTTTTCTACAGGTGGTAATTTCCTCCTTAAAAAAAAAAACTCTGGTGTCTTGTGTGCTTTACTTTCCGCATTATATTCTCTGATTATATAATTAAAGCTGTAGATGGTGAAAAATGGAGAAGGGACAAAATCGTAAAATCTCCTTCTGTTATGCCTTGCCAAGAGGCGATTGCCTACTCAGGCAGATCTCTATAACTCTACGAGTTCCCTCTTATAGCTTCCGAGTGGAGAGAATGATATCGTAGTGCGAATACCTACTCAGGCACATCTCTATAGCTCAGAATACAACCTGTTCTGCAAGCCGAATATGCTCTATATGAGTTCTCTTTTATAACTCCCCGGGTGGAGAGAATAATATCATAGCACGACACTAAACAACCCACCAACTCATAACACCACCGATTTACTTCATGCCGACATCGCTTCGAATTCCTCGACATCAGAACTAAATTACTCACTGGTACTATGGTGGAGAATTGATAGAGACGCACCCTCTCGGGTTTCCTCCTCAATATTTGAAGGCCTCGGGCCCTCGCCTAATATTGGTCAAAATGGAGACACAGCCTCTCGGGTTTCCTCCTCAATATTTAAAGACCTCAGACCCTCGCCTAAACTTGGTCAAAATCAAACTCTGTCTGTCTACACTAAAAATCATGAATTCTGATATCTCGGAAAATTTTAAAACTACAACAATCTGGAATTTGTGCAATAACACGCCATAGCCTAAACATACTACGGCTTAAACACGACTACTGTGGATACCCCAAGTTCATTAGGACCTAATGGGCTTAACACATACTTAGTTGAGTTCACCCAATTGGGCTTGGGTCTAGACATTTTGGGTGTTTAAGAAGTAAGGGATGGCAATTATGTTAATAAGTGACCAAGAGGACACATGGCAACCCAAGAGTGAAAGGGTGTCTCTATAAATAGGACCCTAAAAAGATCATTAAAAAGGACTTTTGGGGAGAGAGAAAGATAAGACTACACATTAGAGAGAGAGAGAGAGGGAAATGAGATGAATCGGTACTACCTCTGAGACTCGGATCAGATTGAGAATATTACCCTATTCACATTTGGCGACCACAGTGGGAGACCGATTTCGAGTCCAGCGGAATGCAACCGGCGCTAGAAGCAATGAGCGCGCCTCAAAGGAGAGCAGAGCGAGTCCCCGTACCAGGAGAAGATTTCGTTCTAATAGAGCACGAGCCAGCGGACAGTGATACCGACGATGCACAAAGGATTGAAAAAGTATCTGTGGGGATCGTGGACGCACCAGCAACCTCGGCGCAGGGGGGTAAAGGAATCGCACCATTTGCCGCCAGTAACACAAAGGACACGAGTCTGGATGAAATGCGACGAGAATTCGCAACACAGGCGAAAAAACAACAACATTTGATGACGCTAATTAAACAGAAGGAGGGCGCGTCGACGCAAGAAGATGCCGGACCGACCACCGGAACTTTCGATGAGCCAAATTTGGCCGAAATAGCTGCCGGAAGAGCAAAACTCGCAACCACCAAGGGTTTTCAGCAAGAAGAGGAAGGACCCAGTGCACCAACTGGGAGGATCTCGGAGGAAGACCTAGCTAGGTATATCGAAGAACATTACCGAGTAGCAAAACAAGACCATGGGTATAGTTCTCTGGACCCCCCTTATACGAAAGAGGTGGTCACTTACAAGTTCCCGAGTGATTATACATCACCCAAGTTCAAAGTGTATACGGGACAAGGAAACGCACGAGAGCATTTGGGTCGTTTCCTCTCGGCAATGAACCAGCACGCGAAAGATGGAAATTTATGCCTGAAGGAGTTTTCAAAATCGTTGTCCGACGTCGTATACACGTGGTATGACAATTTAAAACCAGGAAGTATAGCGACATGGGAGGAGATGGCGCGCCTATTCCTCAAAAAGTTTTTCTCCGCAAAAAGGCGAGTAACATCGGTCGATTTAGCACGAACGACAATGGGAGTTGATGAAGACCCTATGAAATACATCACAAGGTTCCGAAGTCACGCGCTCGAGTTAAGCGAAGAGGTGCCAGAGGACAGACTAGTTGAGATCTGCTTTGGAAAAATGACCGCCACCTTGCGTTTCGCCTTGTCCAACTTTCAATTCCAAACCTTCGTAGAATTAGAAAAGGCCGCGGTTATCAGATTTCCTTGGGATCTTTCAGCAGGCGAAGATGGAGCAGACGTGGTACAATTCCGTTAACTCACTAAGCGCGGCTATTACTAGCAGTGGACCCGCTCCGGGAAATAAGCGACAAGCGCCTTTCCAGCTGTATCAAGGCGCTGCACCACAAGGAATACGAAGTGGAAACAATTCTAACAGTCAGCGTCCAATTCCGGCGCCCATACCTTGTACTAAGGAACAAATCGAAAACCTCGTCGATCAATGGGCCGCTAATGGAGAAATTAACTTACCACCCGTTGTCGTAGATATAAACACTGTCAACAAAGCGCATGAACGATACTGCCACTTTCATAGAAGGGTAAATCACTCGACCCTTGATTGTTATGGCGTACGAAATGCATTTTGGAGGAAAGAGAGGGCCGGGGAGATAGATCTCGGACGACAACAAATAGACAAGGATCCCTTACCCAAACATAACGTCATGATGATTTCCCATGACCCTAGGGACGAGGGATGGGCAGCATGGGAGGATTCCAAGGAAGAGGCATGCGAATTGTCCAGCGGAAAACAGGATTTCGAGGGAACAAATAATGTCGCCTTCCAGTTCTCCAAAACCGTCATCGCACAGCAATTCTTCGACTCCCTTGGGTTCAGTGAATACCAGGTCAGGGAGGCGTCCCAGGCAATCGCTGCTATAGCGGCGGGACACCAGGCGTTATCAAGGGGAAGGATTACCTTTGACGACAGCGATATATGCATTCCGGGGGAGCACCTGCGTCCCTTGTACCTCACTGCAACTGTCAATAAGCAGCAGTTAAGAAGAGTATTCATCGATGGAGGGGCGTCACTGAACCTTGTCTCGGTACACACCTTGGATCTACTGGGAATACCAAGGGAGGAGATCAGAGAACGAAAAACAGTAGTACGCGGTTTTAGAGGTCACACCCAAGAGGTGATCGGAGTAATATGCCTTATTATGTCCATTGGGCCGATTAAAGCATCTGTGTCCTTCCATGTGTTAGACGATCACACTTCGTTTCACCTGCTTCTAGGGCGCGGATGGATACGCGATCACCATGTTGTGGCATCCACCTATCATCAATGCATTAAAACTAGCATCGGAGGAAGGGAATACAGAGTACCAGCCACAAACAACCCTTTTGGACCCGAGGAGGCATATATGGCGGAGGCAATTTTCTACCAGCCAGCGGGACAGGGTGAAGCGGCTGTAATAGGTCTGTCTCGGACGATCCCTCTACCAAAGTGGGAAGAGGATAGTAGTTTCGGTCTTTAATCCCGCTCGTTTGGAGATACCCAAGGAAAAGAGGAAGGTTGAAGAAAAGGCGTCTGTATTTAGCGCCGAAAGATTAGGGGCGCCGGCAGGCACTAAAAGGATAAAGACAGGATTAGAGCCCCGTTTCCACCGCTTCACCACTCAAGGTGGAGGGCACATCTACAGATTATAGCAACCAACGGAGATGTTGCCACCCGAGCAACTGTGTGAAGCATCTACAAGCCAGGTGACACCATCTCCTAACGAGGAAGAAGAAGTGACGGCAGAATCATTACCAGTAGAGGAACTCACAGAGATACCATCGTTAGACGAGGTAGAGGAAGTAGACATCGGCGATAAAGAAGAAAGACTAATAAAGATCAGCGCGTCCCTCGGAAGGGAAGAACGGAGAAGAATTGTCGAACTATCAAAAGAATATAGAGATGTTTTCGCCTATACATACAGCAAAATGCCAGGCTTGGACGCAGAGTTAGTCGCACATTCTCTAGACGTTCTACCCTACGCGCGCTCCGTAAAGCAAAGAAGCCGTACCTTTCACAAGGATGTGGCGTTGGCAATAAAGGAGGAGATCGAGCGACTAGCGGCAGCAAAATTTATCAAACCCATAAAGAACGCGCCATGGTTAGCTAACATTGTACCAGTGATGAAGAAGAATGGAAAAATCCGCTGCTGTGTGGATTACAGAGATTTGAACAGAGCCTGTCCAAAGGATGAATTCCCTGTACCGAATGTCGACATGCTAGTAGACGTAACTAGTAACCACCAAATGTTTTCGTTTATGGACGGTTACAGTGGCTACAATCAGATTAGAATGAACACTGTTGACGCACACAAGACGGCGTTTCAAACACCATTCGGATGCTTCTATTATGTGGTGATGCCCTTCGGATTGAAGAACGCGGGGGCAACTTATCAACGCGCCATGGTTTCTATCTTTCATGATTTAATCCATAGGCAAGTTGAGGTATATGTTGATGACATTGTGGTTAAATCCCAAAGGAGGAAAGATCACATTGACCATTTACGAACGGTATTTGAGTGTTGCAGACAGTACAAACTTAAGATGAATCCTCTGAAGTGTGCTTTTGGGGTCACGTCGGGCAAGTTCTTGGGTTTTGTGGTTACCAGCATGGGAATCCAAGTGGATCCAGGAAAGGCGCAAGCAATACTTAGTATGGACAGCCCTACCAACGTACAGGAGCTGCAGAGTTTTTTAGGAAAAATATCTTATATTAGGCGGTTCATACCAGGCCTCGCCCAGATGATGGCCGCCTTCACCCCACTTCTAAAGAAAGGGCGTGCATTCCAATGGAAGGATGTCCAGCGGACCGCTTTTGATAACATAAAACGATGCTTGACTTGTCCACGAGTCCTTCGACCCCCAATACCAGGCGAGCGGCTACATCTTTACCTAGCATACACGACCGAAGCAATAGGAGCGCTCCTCGCCCAAGATTTGGGAAACGATCAACTTTTTCCTATATATTACGTAAGTCGCGTACTGAAGGAAGCCGAGGTGAGATACCCCCGCATAGAGCAAGCATGCCTAGCCCTCATCTATGCAGCTCAAAAGTTAAGGCTATACCTGTTAGCGCATCAAACGGTAGTGGTTGCCGCGGCGAACCCCATGGTTTATCTAGCCGAACGTCCATACCTAACTGGGCGAACTGCACGATGGTCCCTCCAACTGTCAGAGTTCGGGTTACATTACCAGAGACCGCGAGGCGTCAGAGGTCAAGCAATCGCAGATCTTTTAGCCGCGTTCCCAGGAAGCGACGAGGCTGATATTCATGAAGACATCCCTGGGGAGGTAGCAGAACTAGAAGAAGAAGGTACATGGGACATGTACTTTGATGGGTCATCGTATGGGACATACGGGGGAGCAGGCATCGTGTTCGAAACACCAGAAAATGAGCTACTATCGTTCGCTTTTAAGCTAGATTTCGCTTGCAGCAACAACATGGCCGAGTACGAGGCATTCTTAATAGGGCTCAAGCTGGCAGAGCAAATGAAACTCCAACGGCTCCACGTACATGGTGATTCAAAGTTGGTCACGAGTCAAGCGGGGGGAGAGTTCCAAGTCAAAGAAGAACGACTAGCGCCCTACCGCGCGGAAGCACAGGAGCAGATGGCTAAGTTCGCCCAAATAGAACTAGGGCACACTGGAAGAGCCATGAACAGACACGCTGACGCCTTGGCAACACTTGCGGCAAAAATCAATTTGAACGGTAAAGATGAAGGATCGGTTACTGTGTACAGACAAGAGCTGCCTAGTACATGGTTGCGAGAGATGAAATTTGAAGAAGAAAATGATTGGAGAAAGGGAATCATGAGAGAGCTCGGTAAGCCGAAGGAAGAAAGGTTGATATTGTTCAAAAAATTGAAATCTTTCGTGGTCATCAAAGGGCAACTGTACTACCGAATGGCAGGTGGGGCTCTAGCACGATGCATAGGGAATCAAGAGGCGATGAACCTCTTGGACAAAGTCCATCAGGAAACTTGTGGACACTCAGGAGTGGTTCCACTGTACAGGAGGATACAAAGGAAAGGGTACTACTGGCCTGAGATGGCAACGCAAGCCGCGACTTTACAGAACAATTGCGCGGAATGCCAATCACCGCCGCAACCATCGGAAGTTTGCACGATTGAAGAATTGGACTGGAGGCAGCCGTACATAAACTATCCAAGGAACGGATCACTCCCGGGAGACGAGGTAGAAGCCTTGGTAATAAAGAAGAAGGCAGCGCGATTCTTCATTAATGAAGGAGTACTGTACCGGCGGAGTTTCAACAACGGTGCCCTAAGATGCCTAAGCAGTGAAGAAGCGCGAACAGTAATGACCAAAGCACATGAGATGGAACATCAAGGAAAGCGCAAACTATTCATACACGTTCACGATGGTGGATACTATTGGCTCACCATGGAGGCGGATACATAGGATTTCGTAAGAAAATGTGATATTTGCCAACTCCATGGGAATGTCATTCAAGCGCCCCACAAAGAATTACATAGTATAGTTGCTCCATGGCCCTTCCACAGTTGGGGTCTGGACCTGATTGGTCCTATAAGCCCTCTATCTTCTGGAAGGCACAAATATATAATCACGGCCACGGAGTACTCAACTAAGTGGGTAGAGGCGGCGCCTCTGCGAAGGAGAAACCATTGATGCGTTTATCAAGGAATACATCATCTGTCGTTTCGGCGCGCCAATGATCATTCGCTCAGACAACGGTACCTCGTTCATCAATCAGAAGGTGGCAGATCTGTTGGCCAAGTACCATATAAAGCAACATGCGTCAACTGAATATTACCCACAAGGAAACGGATTGGCAGAATCTACCAACAAAACGCTGCTCCGAATCCTGAGAAAAACTGTCCATGACCATCACAGAAGCTGGCACAAGCAGCTACCTCTAGCACTATGGGCCTACAGGATCTCCAAGCGGAGTTCAACAGGAGCGTCTCGTTATTCCTTGGTATATGGAGAGGATGCCATCCTACCAGCGGAAGTTGCGGTGCCATCAGCCAGAGTGGCGGTAGCCAGCCACGCGGAACCTGATGATGTAAGCAGAATCGCGCATCTTGACGCGCTTGCAGAGAGAAGGACGAGGGCGGAAAAATTTGCTGAAACTTACAGAGCTACTAAGGCGCGTTACTATAACAAAAAGGTAGTACCTCGTTCCTTCGAAGTCGGTGATATTGTATTAAAAATCGCAAAGCACGTACAGAGAAAAGCCAAAGCAGGGAAATTCGCAGCAAATTGGCGCGGACCTTATACTGTGCGAAAGATTGCAGAAAGCGGCTACTATTATCTACCACATGAGCGGTAAGGAGATTGATACCCCGATTAATGGCAAATGGATTAAATTATACTATGCATAAGAGGATAGGGCCAGAGGATACTGGCGGTAACTCTTACCCTTTATTATTATTAATCTTCGTTCGTTTATTTATCATTATATGTAAACCATAAGAAAAACAAGAGAAATATATGCTCATTTCTTCAAACAATCATTTACTTTATGGGCACCGAAAACCCAAAGAGTGCATTGAACACGATTGCCTCAGGAGCGCACTGAACACGCTTCCTTTTATAACAAAATCGATTTAACACAAGGGCACTGATCACCCTGGTCGATTGGGCACCGAAAACCCATAAGGAGCGCACTGAACACGCTGCCTCAGGAGCGCACTGAACACGCTTCCTTTTACTGGAACACGCTCGGTGGAACGCCTGATACGCGGCCACTCTAAGACAGGCGTTATACCAACTGATTAATCTATTCATCATCAAAACACACTCGAGGCGTTACACCAACTATCGGAACATGCTCGGAGGGTCGCCTAACACGCGCCCTACCAG
>JAJJMA010120322.1:0-10788 GCA_023529015.1 Papaver nudicaule
AATTTCCCCTTGAAGTCCTGGAGGGTCTTAACTTCATTTTCCAAGTTGGTAATCCTGCCGGTACACAAGATATGTTTTGACTTTAGCTCATGCATCTCGTTCTCACGTGATTGGTATTCCTTAACTTGTTCTTCTAGTTGTGCAATCCTAGGGACACAACTTTCATGCTCTTTCATAGCAGTAGACCGTTCTTCTAACTGAGATTCAAGTTTCTTGTTTTTCTCTGAAACCAAAATAGAAAATGAGTTAGAAACTGAAGTAATGCTAACCCATTGAATTAGTAGACAAGAAGTATAAACCCTAGAAACTACCTTCTAGTTCATTAACATACATACGTATACCCTCCTGGTCCACATTGATTTGACTCAATTTACCCAAAACCTCCTCATCAGAACAGGGACCGACAGCTTCTCTGATTCTACGCCTAAGATTCTCATTCTCTTCACTTAGTTGCCTAGCACGATCTCCATGAATTTGAGCGAAATATTTGTGACGCTGAATCTCGTCACGAGCGGAATCCCTTCAGCAATTTTGCAAACCAATTGAGAAGACAAACGAGCAACGGCGGTCTTTTCATTCTTTAGTTGGGTAGTCAATTTCATATGTTCCACAGTAACTTGTTCTTTAGCTTTACGCTCTAATTCTGCTAAGCGAGAAGCGTTGTCACGTTCACTCTTATGCCATGCTGCATCCGCTTCAGAAACTTTGAGCAGGTGATCAAGATTTACGTTAAGTTCAGTGACATTACGCAATTCTTGGCGGTACCATTTAACATCTTGACCAAAATTGAGTATATATTATGTTGCTTAGCGTTAGCGCTAGTCAATTTGTCAATCTCAATTTCGACCCGCCTTAATCGACTATCAGGATGTTGCCGGCGACCTTATAAGGGAAAGGGACTAGACGTTGGGCAAACAGAACACATAATGAAAAACTATTATATGAAAAATTGGAGATAATTGCTCACCTTGGAGTTCCTGGTGATCCTTTCTTTCTCTGTTGAAGTTAACACGCATACGATTGCACTCTTTCTTTTCTGCCGCCAACTGATGTTCCAAGGAGGCATTTGCTTGATCCAGTGTCGCCTTTATCTGGCGAAGGCTGTCACGTTCCTGTCTTAACTGGGCATTTAGCATAATACCACCAAGGTTGCGTTGGAATTCCTGCAAGACTAGTTCATTAGTAAATGAGAAAATGTAAGAGCATACAACATAAAGGGAGAGTTAAAGCGACAACTCACCAGGATAGCGCTACAAAGCTGATCATATGGAGAAAGACGAGACACAGCGGCTGTTAGCTCAGAAGGTTTCAGCGCTAATCCAGGCTCACTCAGCTTACTCATAGATTCCAGATAAAGAGTGTTAGAACCTCTCTTATCACGAGCAATTAGTTCAGCAAAAGATTCAGCCAATTTGTTGAGAGGAAGTTGGTTCTCCAAGGATCCAGAACTAGTCAAATCCTGAGGCAAGCCGCTTAGGGAGAGACATTGAACAAGAAGCTTGGCAGCATCGGTAACAGCAGAGGCAGATGGCGACACATCTACATTGCTTGGGTGGATAGGAGAGTGTGCTTTTGGTTATTCCAGCAGTAACTTCAATGGTGGTCTCAGCGGTAGTTATTTCAGTATCTATGGTGGTATTAGGAGTCTTAGGAACTTCCTTAATCACTTCAGCGGGGATAATTGGTTCAGTAGACTTTACCGATTGATCCTCGATTTTAGAATCATTTTTAACTTTGGGAGTTTTGACTTGATGGCCCCTTTTGGACGCCAGCGTCTTGGTCTTGGGATTGGAGGGTCTCTCTTTAGTTTGGAAGAACTCTCATCTTTCTTAGCGGTAGAAGAAGACTTGGGCACGGCGTCCTTTTTTGGTTTAGCAGTAGACATTCCAGGAAGAGCACTGAGAGCAGCCTTCACGCTATCTATAGTGCTTAGTGGTTTCTCTGGCTTAGAGGATTGCTGCGAAAAGAAAAATCATCGCTGATTGTTAAGCTAACAAACAGAGGCAAATATATACATATATTTCAAGACAGCGGTAAAGTGTTTGTTACCTTAACATTGTCTCCATCTTTTCCTTTTCTCTTTGTGCCTTTGCCCTTTTTAGAAGGCGGCTTGCAAAATTCAGGCTTCTTAACCCAATGCCCCTTACCGGTAGTAATAAACTCGCCGTTCTTTTTGAGATATTGATTTTCTTCATCCCAGCGGGCAGACAATCATGCTTAGCTAGAGCAGAATGCTCAGAGAGAAAAGCCTTGCGAGGAATGGTTCTATTTTCATCTTCAAAACCTTTGAGCCAAGGACCTTCAACTAAGCAGGGGATGTCACCCCAATGATTTTCAGATTTGTGGCGGATTGAGGGTCTCTCAGCGGTTGATGTTTCCTTGTCAACATCCCTTAGGAATTTCTTGGCGTTGTCTAGACCTCTTCTTGATTCAAGCCGATATAACCAAGGTTCACCGGCTCTAAGGCTAGGCTTCACTTGATATTGATCTATGAAATTCTCAACAGTGTATAATTCCTTGTTGACGAAGGCGGAATTCCTGGAAATATTTGGATAGAGGGTATGGCCATTTCGGCGGGCAACCCATTCATATAATATACAAATGGAATTACTAGAGAGTTGGGCAGGATGTTTGTTTATGTGCATCAACAGTTGAAGAAGAAGAGGATTAGCAGGATCATAAAGGGGAAACTGATACCCAGCTCTGATTTAGCCCATGGATATAACTAGGCGGTTTTCATCTTGACCTTCTTGGCGGATATGCTTCAGAAGGAGTTTTTCAGAGCATGTAGTGACGCCGTCTAGAGGTGAAATCTTAAGTGCCGGAGTAGTTGCATGTGATGGGTTACAATATCCTTCCCAGTCATCACCCCAAGAGGGTTTAGCGCTGAAGTCTGAAGATTCTTCGTCATCAGATTCTTGGTTCTGAGAACTGGTTGAGGATTCAGCGTCCTCACGATTAGACCCTTGTTGTTGAGAAGATGAGTTAGGATCAAAGGAGGAGTCAGTAGAAGTCATAAGAAGACCGGAAGATGAAGATTGATCGGAGAACGGAAGTTGCAGAGGCAAAAGGTCACCGGAGTAAGAGGAAAATGGATAAAAAGTAAATCTTGGTGGTGGAAAGGATAGAGCAGTAACTTTGAAAGGGTTTTACAGTAAAAAGAAGCGGAAAAGAGGCGGAAAATAGTGGTTTATGGTGGAGCAGCGGCGGAGCGACGACAGTTAGGGTTTAAGTTGCAGAGAAAGAAGAGAAGGAAAGCTAAAAAGAAAAATAGGTTAAGTGGTGAGAGACAGAGTATTTATAGGAGAAGGATCTCGACGGGTTGAGCCGGTTGCAGGTCATAAAGCAATTCCGACATTTACGGCATGCCGTTGTACGTGGGAGAAAAGTAACTGTCAGAAGAGAAGGTGCTGGCATTTTCAGCGGATTGGGATTTTCATCTTCAGCGACTAAAGTCTCAAAAGATGAAAGAGGCAAAATGTGAGTGTAGAAAATGCCTTAGGCCAATTTAGGGTGCTTAAAAGAAGATCTGTATTAAAGGGTGAGTCCGTAAGAGTAAAGAATGGTGACAGTGGTATATTTCAGCGGGTATCACTTACATGGAGATGGCGCTGAGAGAAGTTGAGCACATCGACATACTTCAAGATAAGTGACAGCGGTACGTTATCGACAAAAGCTGATTAAGTTGGTTGAGCATTTAATGTTGAGCAGAACGGTCGGATTGTCAGAGCTGACTTGTTGACTCAGTGGGATTCGAGTCACCAATCTTATCCAATATGATGTGAAGGACGTTGAAGATGAAGAGGAAGGGCGCTGAGGTGATGAGGAAGGACGACGGTATTGAAGATATCAGAAAGAAGACAAGTAGTGTCAGAAGGATTTGTACGTATTAGTTGTATCCCATTATGTAATTAGCGCCTATATAAGGTTGTGTATGCCCACTAAGAAAGGGGTTGGACAAGTGATTACTAGGGTTTGATTTACTGAGAGGAAGAGATCTTCTTCTCCTTAGCTCAATCTCGTGGTAAGATCTTGATATTACTGTAGAGTGATTGTCCTTTGCAAGGTGAGATGTAAGGAATCTGTTAATAATAATATATACATGAGGGTTATGGTTTACTGTTCTATGTGTTGTGTTTATGGTCTCTATCCATTATTATGTTTCATATCGGTGTTCAAGTGTTATTATGTTTGTTAATGATGTCTTACTCTAAATATGTCTATTGTGTTGTGTTTATGGTCATTAAGTATGGGTGTATTGGTAAAATCTCTACTATGGGGATTTTACCAACTACACCAGTAACTGGGTCATTTTGTTAGGCCAAATTCAATTCAACCATCTATTAGGAATTTGATATCCTTTTTTATCTCCATTAGGAGTATCCTTTCTCTTACGGTACTGTATTTATATCTTGGCTCTCATGTGAAGAAACTTTATCAACCACATTTGCAAATCCTCTCGAGAAACTAGTAATCTATGAGTGTTGAAAAACAACGAAGACGTGCAAGAGTATTATTCGAAGACAATATGGTTTGAGTAAAGTTAGAGAACACCTCATCCACTAGCAGGTTTATTCATGGAAGCAATGCAATCTTCAGCATTCAAGGAATCCATTCATCAAAATTGGAAAGTTTTCTCTTAAAAATTTGCAAGCCAAGATTTGATTGAAGTACTCATCAGGGAAAGCGCCATCATCAAAGGCGGATTTACAGGACGTTACGCATTGTACTCTTTTTTCTTTGTCAAGGTATTGACTGGCTTTTTTTTCAAGGTTTTAACGAGGCAATATATGTGTATGCTACAATGTTCTAAGTCGTGCATTTTCAGGTTTTTCTCTTTGAAGTTTTCCTTGTTTGTTCGTAATGACTTAGACACAGTGGTCATCAGGGGGAGTGTTATAAACAAATATTTAATTACTGAGATGACCTTCGTGTCTAGCATTAGGGTTTCATATACTTGGATAAGAAGTTGTCTATAGCTTATAAATAGAGGCTTAAATCCTTGTATT
This sequence comes from Papaver nudicaule, assembly GCA_023529015.1. Taxonomy (NCBI): domain Eukaryota; kingdom Viridiplantae; phylum Streptophyta; class Magnoliopsida; order Ranunculales; family Papaveraceae; genus Papaver; species Papaver nudicaule. Next base: position 5,010 of record JAJJMA010120322.1, read on the forward strand.
TCACACACACACTAATAATATTTTCTTCTCTTCTCCCTCTCAACTTTCTCTTTTTTTTTTTTTTTTTTTTTTTGATATTTACAAAGTTATATTAAAGGTTGGACCAAAGTCCACTACCTACAAGCCCAAGTAGTTAGGCAAAGAAAATAAAGAATATCCCCCGCACCTTAACGAAGACGAGTTTCGAACTCAGGTTGCCAGTGTCATTACCCAACAACTTTACCAATGTATTACATTGACATCTGCAAATTACCGGTGTCTATTTCTTAGCTTATACTAAAATAACATTTTTCAGATATTATAATATAATATTTATTGTTTATTTAGAGTTTACAAATGCGATAATGCAGTCTCCAACCCTGATAGTGTGTTAATGGGTCCTATCATTGCCTGCTAGTAGTATACTATCCAGAATTGGAACCGTTTATTTTGACCGGACCAAATCTGGCTCCTAAACTAATGACCCAAAATCGAACCCGTTAAAAAAATCGGCTACTCATTGAATCAGGATACCCTTTGGCTGTTGAGAAAACAATAGTTTTTTTTTTCCAAAAATATATAGGGCAAATTTCTAAAATGACCGGAAAAAATGGCTAATTTCTATGTCGGCCACGTTTTTTTTACCCTTTTCAAAAACGACCATTCTGTTAGTTTTTCCGTCCGGACCCACCTTAAAAGTCAAATCCGTTGATTTTGGTCAAGATTCCCCCTCAAAATTACTTCCCTATCCTTACCTCAAATCTACCGTTCATATAATGCACGGTGATAGATGAAAAATGGCACACGTGCCAACTAACACGTATACAATTACCCTAAACAAAAATCCATCGAGACTCATTCCATTTTCATTTTCATTTTCATTTCTTCTTCTTCTTCTCGTTTCTATCTCCTGTTGTTGTTTGTTCTTTATAGGTTTAGAGATTGAGGTGATAGGTGAGTGAGGAATCAGTCGATAAATTGAAAAGTATTAGAGATTCTTAGAAAAAAAACTAGTGAAGATTAGGGTTTTTAGTGTCACTTTTGGTGATGTGTTTTGTAATATGATTTTAATGGTTTTAATTTTTTTTCATTCTGCAAATTGAAACCTTAAAAATCAAATCTTCAAAACCCCGAATGATATGAGAAGATGCTATCAGAAAAAAAAAGGGATTCTTTGAATTAATGTGCTTAATACTTATTTACGAAAATTCAATTGCGTGTATTGATGCTTTAGGGTTCCATAATAGTTTCTATTTTAATTCTTTGTTAGAGTTTATCAATTTTGTGGCTTTTATTGTACGATTGTGTAATTAGGGTTTGTAATAGTTTCTGGTTGATGAGTAACATGAAAAAACATGATTGTTTTGTTTCAATGGATGTAAAATGATTTTTAGGGTTTATTGATTTGGGAATTTTGCATATAATTAGGTTATGTAGTGAGTTCTGGTAAATGTAGCTACTGAAATGGTTTAGTCTATAATGAATCAATTATTGTAATGGATAATGGATTTTGTCTTGAGTTTAAATTTGGATGTTGATTTGTAATTTTGGGAAGAAGATGTTGAGAACTGTTTGCTAAAATGTATGTTTCCACTGGATTGTTATTTGATGGTTGGATTATGTTTGTCTCCAAGTCTGTTGAAGATGAAAATGTTGGCGATAGTGGTGAGCTGTTGGTTAGATGGCCAAAGGGAGAAGGGTTTTCTGGGGTTCTCCTTCTTCTAGTTCTTTTTATCTCTCCATGGGTAAGAAATGTGAACAACCATTTTTATCTTTCCAGGATTGGTTGGTACTGCCAATGGGCGATGAACGTATCTTAATTTTGAACAAGATTGATAAACAGTTGATTTGGGTGAAATTTAGGCCCTTATATTTTTTTCGTTGATTGCTGACATGTGTAACCTAGTTGGGTCTGAGTGATTCGAGTCACCGAGTTGAGTCGGAGTGATTTATTGGTTTAACTCACTGATCTAACCTCATAAGGGTTAAAATGTCTTTTTCCTATGTCAGTTAAGTGCCACATAGGCATTTAACTTCCGTTACTCCGTTTTTTTCAATATCAGTCATTTTTGAAAAGTGCAAAAAAACGTAGCCATTTTGGTGATTAGCAAAAAAAAATTTGGCCATTTTGAAAAATTGCCCAAATATATAAGTACACTTCATTTTTCATTCCAACCCAATATATTTTAGTACAAAATCATAGCTATTCTTTTATTTATGGTCAAAGTAAATATTAAATTTAACAAAAAAAAAATGAAAAAAACCTAAACATATCAAAGGTAAAACTAGACAAATACTTACTAAAAACCCTAGTGCTTTTACTGTTTAAACGGGTACTTGATATCCGTCGGATACCAAAATTGCTAATGATTCTATTATTAGGACCCAAAACCAGATCCATTAACATTACATCTGGTTCGGTTCTGGATAATTAGGTATCCATCGACACGCACAGCCCTACCTGATACTATATGGATACAATGCTTCCTAAGGCTGCACAAAACCATTCTAAGCCGTGAAAGATGAAACCATACAAATCTGAACCGTTAAGCTCTGAACGGAGCCGTCATTTTTTCTAATAAAAAAAATCATATTTGAGTCAATTAATTATTTACCAAAAAAAAAAAAAAATCTTTGAGAAAACGGCAACAGTATTCTACTGTTCCAAAGAATGTAACTATCTATTCACTGTTTTTGAAAAGGTAAACCCATGTTTGTTCCGATTTTTGCGTGGATCTGGTCAGCGATTCTACTGTTACAACTCGAATTTCACCAGACCAACTAACCCTAGCTAACTCCTCTAGTTTACCCGTTACTTAGAACCCCATAAACCCACCCGAATTACTAACTCTACTTCTCTTCTTCTTCTTTCTTCGACAAAAATCCATTTCTAATCTCACTTCTCTCTGCTTATTTCTTGTTCCTCTTCTTCTCTTCTCCAACACCAGAAGGTATAATGGCTGTGAAACAAGGAAGAAGACGCACAGTATGATTTTCAGGGTTATTTGTATGTTTAGAAATTGATTGACTAGCTTTTGGCTTAAACCCTATCTAATTTCTGATCGATTGATTATCGGTGGTTGAAAAAATGTTGAAGAAAAACATGAAATCGATGTTTGAGCTTATGATTGTTGATGAAATGATGACGAGAAGACTCATGTAAATTCAAAAAGGTAAAATTTCACGAAACCCTAACTTTGTTTCTTTGTGTTGTTTTTATAAATGTTCGATTGTGGTTCTTATTTGATATATGGTTCTTATTTGATATAATTTGGGATTTTAAGTTGATTCTAAAACTAGGATTGGGCCTTTTCAAATGAAGAATTTTTTGCTCATTTTGAACTTAGGGTTTCTCTTGTTGTTGTTCAGTGGTTATATGCATGGTTTTTGTTTGATCCAAATTCATTCATGGGTTAATATGTATACTGTTTTTGCTTTGTTCATACAGTGTTTGACGTATTGATACAGAGATAACTTCCATATGAAAGTCTACATTTTGATGCTTAATATACCCAGGCAAGAGTCTCACTCTTTTTAATTTTGTTTTTATATCAGCTGGTTCTTCAAATTATCTGGAATCCTTTTCTCATAAACATATTATTGTTAACATCTTAGACAATCATTGGGTCGACATCAATAAACTACAAGATGCATTTTACATTATGAAATCTAACTCATTATTCGGTTTTTCTGACTGTGAACATACACTTTTGCAGCAACAAACTTGTTCAAGATGTTGCTCAAATATCGTCTAGAGGACAAGGCTGCAAAGAAGGAAAGGCTACTGAAAATGGGAGCGGTTCTCAGGATTCAATCGACCTTGACTACTATAGTACAGTGCATGAATTAATGGAAGTGGGTCGTGAAAAATTAAAAGAGGTATGTCTCTTCTGCTTGTGGCCGTTCCTGTTTAAGTTCTCATGTACATTTTTGTGTTATCTATATGTTCAATCTATATACATAATTAATTTGTCATTTCTATACTTGGTGTATGCCAAATGATACTAGTTTACATTTTCTTAAAAGATTGAACTATATTTTTTAGCTGACCTGTTTTGTTGGAAGCAGGTTGTAGCTTGAAAAACAACTCTTTTAGTTTTGTTAGTATTTTTAGTGGGGCATTAACCAAATGTAAACTGAGAATTTGGTTGAGTGGAGGCTTTGTTTCCTGTAACAGAGTTCGTCGAGCAAAGATGCACATTATGTAGTTGCTAGTGAGCCCAAATGATTGGCAACAATGCCTTACGTGAAGCCCAAAAGATTGGCAACGATGCCTTGCTAGATGAGCCATGATGAGTGAAAAAGGAGGGGTATTGAAATACAACCAACTTTTCGTTTGGGCTCGTCAGTCTTATGGTTTGAGTTTGGTCGATGATCTCAAAAATCAATATCCAAACTCTAATAACCGGAGTTGTGATCTTGGGGATCAACTCAACAAAGTGGGGACTTTGGAGTTAAACTCTACGGTTATTGAATAACGTACTACTTGGTGCTTTAATTATATAATCAGAGATATAATGCGGAAAGTAAAAGCACACAAGACACCAGAGATTTTTTTAACGAGGAAACTGCCTTGCAGAAAAACCTCGGGACCTCGTCCAGATTGAACACCGCCCAGTACAAACTGACTACAAACGCTAGCCTACTATAAGACTTCGGTCTGGGATGTAGCAGAGACCAACTCCAGCCCTCCAAGCGAATTGGCTACTGTCGCACTCCTTACGTCTCTAGATCCCCCACAGATCGTCACGCACTTGATTCCCCCAGCTGACGTCCTTTACAGGCCTAGGAGTTGCTTTGACCGATGTCAAAGGCTTGTGTCAGCAATACTGGCTTTGCAACCTAATTGTTGACGTATGGTTTAACTGTCCTCTATCAGTTTACCACACACAAGTTGACTTCCTTCGGATGATAATCCAGGTCATACGGAAATCTACTTCACAAATCAGGGCTGACAAGCAAACCGAGTAAGCTATGCCCAATTTGTCTCTACCTCAGTTATACACGAAGAATCACTTAAAAAACTTGTATAACTGGAGCTAACTAGGTCTTACAACACTGAGTGCAGCCGTGCGTTGCTACCTTTCAACCTTGTGTGTAACGTATCAGTTCTTGAATAGCCGTATAGCAGAAGAGACGGACTATGGAATAGACAAGAACGTGATCAGGTTACCAAGGTTACAGGTTAATCCGATTTCAACCAAATATGGTCCCAATCTCCTACCTGTGCTTCCCAACTCTCAAGAGAATTCTTTTATAGTCGTAGGGAGTTCCCAGAGGAGATGCAACCTATAGAGGATGACTATACCACAACAAGCATTCACATAAGTGAAAAGAGTTTACGCTACCTTCCCTAAGGACCTTCACGTATGCTTGATGCTTGCGGTATTTGTCCATAGACACCTCTATTTATAGCACTCAATAAGATAGGTTGCTTTGGAATAAAGCAATCAATTACTTGTCCCACAAGTTAAGGAAACCCTAAACTTGATAACCAAGTAATAGAGATTAATCTCAATTGGAATTCTTTTTATCATTTATCTGCCAAGTGTTTTGTTAGCTCAAAAACACTTCAAGATAGAATCCAACAGACCAGAGATAATCTTATCTTATTGACTCATTGAGGATCGTTAGATGGTACACAAAAGATATTATGTGATATACAAGTCCACCTAAGAGATAAAGGAGTTTAGAGTTTGACCCAAGTGAAATTCTGAAAGAATATCCACTAAATCCGACACCAGCAAAGTAACCAACATTGGTTTCGCGTACAGGTTCGCGAAATGTTCAGTCACTTTGG
>JAJJMA010120323.1:0-10745 GCA_023529015.1 Papaver nudicaule
GATTTTGAAGAAACTTTCAGTCCAGTAGCCAAACCCACTACTATCAGAGTTGTTTTGTCTATTGCAGTTCATTTTAATTGGTGTATGAGGCAGTTGGATGTGAGTAATGCTTTCATTCATGGTGATCTGAAAGAGGAGGTCTACATGACTCAACCTCCAGGATTTGTTGATCCTGAGCATCCAGATTGGGTTTGTCTACTGCATAAATCAATATATGGCTTGAAACAAGCTCCAAGAGCTTGGTATGAAAAGTTAAAGGATGTACTGTTGCAATTGTCCTTTGTGAATTCCACAGCTGATGCCTCTCTGTTTGTTCATCAAAAAGGCTCTCAACTTACTTATGTTTTGATATATGTTGATGATATCATTATAACAGGATCTTCTTCAGCTTTTGTTCAGTACATTATTTCACAGTTGCAGGACAAGTTTCCAGTGAAGGATTTGGGAGATGTCCATTATTTCTTGGGACTGGAAATTAGAAGGGATTCTGATGGTTTGTTCATGTCACAGACTAAGTATGCTTTGGATTTGCTACACAAGCATAGTATGGAAGGGTGTAAGCCATGTCAGACACCACTTGCTGCTTCCACAAAATTGTGCAAAGAAGATGGTGACTTGCTTGATGATCCTACAGCTTACAGGAGTCTTGTTGGAGGTTTGCATTATCTAACTTGGACTAGGCCTGAGATTGCTTTTTCTGTGAACTTGGTATGTCAGTTTATGCAGAATCCTAGAACTAGTCATTTGTTGGCAGCTAAGAGGATTTTAAGGTATATTAAGGGGACTATATCACATGGTATTAAGTTCAGCAAAGGGGAATCCTTTTTACTAGGCTTTTCAGATGCAGATTGGGCTGGAAGCATTGATGATAGAAGGTCAACAGGTGGATATTGCATTTTTCTGGGGAATAATCCAGTATCATGGTCATCTAAGAAGCAAACAACAGTTGCTAGGTCATCTACAGAGGCTGAGTACAGGACTTTGGCTCACAGTGGTGCTGAGATTGTTTGGTTGTGTTATCTTCTCAAAGATTTGCATTTTAGTATTCCTTCTGTACCTCAGTTGGGTTGTGACAACATCAGCACAATTTCTTTGGCTTCCAATCCTGTGCAGCATTCCAAAATGAAACATGTTCATATTGATTATCATTTTGTGAGAGAGCTTGTTCAAGCTAAGGCATTGGATGTTTTTTATGTCTCCACTCTGGATCAGATTGCAGATATCTTTACTAAAGGCTTGCATGGTCCCAGATTTATGATGTTAAGAGACAAACTCAAGGTCACTGAAACAGCAGACTTTCGTTTGAGGGGCGGTAATAGCACACAGAATGTTGCAGTGAAGGATAAGATGTGATGTAGCGCAGGTTAAGGAGTATGAGTCCTTTCACACGTGCGTTTGACGTGTTCTCATTTTCTCACGTATGACTCATTCGTGTGCTAGCTGTCATTAGCTGTTAATTCTGTTGATTAACTGTTAAGTCTGTTTTATTAGTTTCTATATAAAGGGTGTCCGAGTACTAATTGTAATTAAGACAGATGTTTTCCATTTAATCAAAACTGAGTGTTTTGTTCATCACCATTACAATGTTATCAATATCTTCCATATTTGTAAAAGAGAAAAGAAGTTCAATCAAAGCATACGCAAATAATCAAACTGCACATATCACACTTAACTTAAAGCGCAACGAGTAGTACATAGTGCGACCGAAATTGCATAGAAACATTAATTGTGCCAACAAACGGACCAAACACCTTGGATGGTCAAGACACCCCAAATATATACTACTATCGTAGTCTAGAATTTGCGTGTCTCACTTGAGCTAACATTATAAAGTACATAACATAAACGAAAACTACATCCAGAGTGTAGTTTGTTTTTATTTTAGTACATATAGATAGTTCAGCGGTAACATGCTTTTAACCGGGGCTGCGTCCAGTTCAACCCGGCTACTTAAAAGCTTAACTGGTTAACCCTTGGTGCAGATACACGTGCAATTAGAGATGCAACCCTTTTCGGCAGCAGTACTGGCGGTGAGAAAATCTAGAGGTGGTTTCCCTTTCCCTTTCTTGCATTGCACCAAACAGATTCCTATACAGATAAGTTTAGGTTTACCTGAGAGTAATTTACATTTTTTCCGAATACAAAGTTGTGCACATTTTTTGTTGCCACCAGGAGGAGTAGGCTTGGGGTGCCCTTTGGCTGCCTCAGCATGCTCTGCTAGCAGAGCAATCACTATAATCATCAGCACGAGCAAAGCTTTTCTCTCCATACTTTTTTCCTGACTTGTTTCGATTATTTTCTTCTTAGTATAAAAGATTAAACTCTTATTTTTTGTGCGGATTATGTCTAGTCTAGCTGCCAATTTATAGGAGAAAAAAAAAATATCCAAGGAATATTACTGTCAGTATATAATCAATGAGTTTGATATCAATTATCAATCGTGATAGGCGGCACGCTATAGGGCGCCAGCACCGGGAACACGCCAATTGGGGCAGGGAAATGGGGGCCCCAAATTAGCAGGGGGGGCCTAATTAGCATGGGGAGGCCCCAATTGATACTGTTTACGGGTACTGTTCACATACTGTTCACGTTGCACGCTAAAAGCGCGAGCATTTAGCGCGTTTCCTAGCATTTTCGATCAATTATTGAGTCAATGTTTATCGCATAACAGACATTATGTATCTACCAGCAATGCGAGGACCCAAAATTGGTCTAGCATGTACGGGTCAACATGACTTAAACTAATACCTATATTTATAAATGAAAGGTCCCTTAACTTATGACATGTATGTATAACCGTAAGACTGGGTCTTATGGCCCTAATTATTCACAGTGTCTAAAGTGAAGCCACTTCAGAATTTGGAAAAGACCAGCTCTTACGGTTTCAAGGGGAAAAGGCGCATAATGGTTACTAGTTGTGAAGGAAGATAAAAACTTTGGAGCATGGCTCTAGGCAGGGCCGGCCCTGACATTTTCGTGGCCCAATGCGAATTGTTTTTTGTGGCCCTTAAAAGGAAAAACTTAGCAGAAATTTGTATATTTGAAGTGCAAATTCATTCTAACCATACTATAAACAGATTCATTGTTACAGACTAATAATAAGTTTCCGAGAGCATTTGCATTTCTAACTTTACGATTGCCCCAGGCAACAACAATTCGAGTCATCATCATGACTACTATACAAAAAGAAGAGTGAAACAAAAGCGAATAAGTAAAAACCAAAAAAACGTTCTCTACGCTTAAGTTATTGATGTGGACCATTCGCGCCACACCGTGTAAGAGAAAAGCTTGCACTCAATTTTAATATAATTAAAAATTTAAAATCATTTTAATGATAACATTCCAAAAGCAACAGCAATTACTCACATCAGCTAACCATGTCTCTACAGTTGGATCATCTCCCATACGCATGAGCTTCCATGTTCCATCGATCACTCAGCTGCTGTGTTGCTTGCAGGAAGTATCGTCCATCAGTCCCATAATCTTGCATCATCCTTTGTTACAAAGTGCCAAACCTAGACCGATTCAATCAAAATCAAGAAACATAAGCTTTTTAGAATTTCTAAATACCCCAAAGCCATAAGCATTAACATCTTTCTGACTAGGTTTGTTGGGATTGCAGTAAAATGTTTGTATTATACTAACCAGCACTTCTAGAGAAATTGAAAGAACCGAACAAAAAGTGAACAAAAAAAAAGAACAAAAGAGAAAAAGAGAGAACGTGATTTTTATTTGAGGGCTTAAACTATCCTAGATTTTATTTGTAACCCTTGCTTCAATTTCTTGTTTGGCCCTTTACAAGTTTTTAACTGTACAAAACTCCAAAAAAGAAAAAACAATTAATATCAACTTCATATAATTTGTGGCCCCTTATATTTTGTGGCCCAATTCACCGAATTGGTTGCATAGGCCCATGGCCGGCTCTGGCTCTAGGCCACGCTTTTTTGCCCTCATTTCTAAATTAATGGGTCATATGAAGCAGAAGATGATATAATGGAAACCGCAATCTGCCTTTTTTGGATCGGCAAATATTGTTACATATAAGTTCCACAAACATGTGTACAAGCAAAGACAATTAAAAGATAAGTACGACTCCATATGTGCAATTTCAACCATCTGTAATTGATGGGTCTTTAACAGTACAGTTGGATGAGAGGGCCTCTCAACTTGTTACGAAAAGCCATCGATCAATCAATAGTTAACAAGGCAGTTATGTGGATCAACTACTTAGTAGTACAAGGGCCTAGAATTGCATGAAGACCATGTTATGAATTTGCAAGCTGTGTTGGCCAGGGATCTATTGTTAAGGATTGGCTCGACCAAAGCCATGAGGGTTAGTCCCACGTAGAATAAGGAGGGTTCTAAGTGGTGCCTAATAAGTTGTAGAATCTCCGAACATAGTAGAGGCCTTTTAAAAACTCCACACCCGACCCAAAGGTGGTTAAGTTGGGGACACACTACACGAAATTGACTTTTTAGCAACGGCGGTGGGTCCTTGCAAAAAATAAAAGCAACGACGAGTGGCCGTTGGCGGGACGCCGTTATTGTTAGTGTTGGGATAATTACAACAACGGATCTGTCGTTGGTGTAATTATAATTACAGCAACACATGCATCTGTTGCAGTAATTATTGTCACGGATGAGGCATACCATCATACCGTGCCGCGTGGCAACCTACTGTAACGGTCTATCCGTTACGGTGTGCAGTAACTGATAAAACAACTCTTAACTGTAACATTATATACAACGATGTTTTTGTGCAGTAACGGTTTATCCGTTTGCCAGCTGGCACTTTCTTAACTGTTTCGAAACAGCCAGTAAAGTTGAACCTGCGTAACTGATACCCTAATTGTTAAAGTAACGGAATGTACTGTTGGAACCTATTTTCTAACGGTTCAGCGCTTGCCACCTGTCCTTCTGTCGTAATAGATCCAACAACTTTTGCTCCCGTTAAACTACGACCTGTAACGGATAAATTTTAATGGCTTAGTCAACGTTTGTATTCGTGGGAAACACATCTGTAACAGTTTTTAGGATTGCCACGTGTTTTTGCAACTAACAGATTTGTGTAACGTCTGATATCGTTAGAAGAAACTGTATTATTTAAATAAAAAAATGCTAGCAAGCGTTAAGACCTGCGTTACAATTGCACCTGGAATATAGTTCATTCCGGAATCTGGAATACAGTTCATTCCTGAACCTGCAATACAGTTCATTCCTGAACCTGCAAATACAATTCATTCCCACTACTGCAAATACAGTTCATTCCTGAACCTGCAATACTGAATCGAAATCCTGTAATTTTCAATTCATTCCCACTGAAATACATCCATTCTCATTCAACTAACACAACCATTTCATTCAAACTCTGAAAATCATACAACTGTTTATACATCCATTCACTACACTCATTCACAATCCTAAATTGATAAAACTGCACAAGGCAAAATAGATACATACATTTTTGCCTGTGTTATTACTACCCCTAGATTAGAAGGTTGTGTGTTTTGGCAGTTTGCAGTTTATGTGATGTTCTGTAATGATACCTTGGATCAGAAGAAGCTTATATACAAGACGCCGAAGTAGTCCGTCGACCTCAGATGTGAGAGTTCTGCGAAACAATGAAACAAAGCTTTGAGTTGTCTATATATAGTTGACAGAACAACCACTGTAATAAGATAATATGACCCACTAATAGAGTTGTCTATAATCATATGAATACTCTCTCCGGTTCTAAAAGATAGGCATGTTTGACTTTTTTTCAAAAATTAACAAACTTAATAAAACCAATATTAAGTTCCTTGACTGTTTGAAGAAAAAAAAGTCAAATGTGTCTATCTTCTAGAAAAGGAGGGACATGTTACATTGGGTATAACAAACAGCTTCATCTCAGTTTAGGTTGTGTGGTAGGGTTGCCGAAGCCCTGGCATACACCTACGACATAATTCTCATCTTATATGGAAGAGAGAACAAGGTACAACTTGCTCAAATTTCACCACACAACGTAACTGATAATGAGTTGTATGGCAATAGAAAGAACTACTGCAAAACATGTGATTTCACCGAAATTCATGTGATTCATGTTACTAACTAGTAGAATAGTAACTTATGCTAACTGCATACATGGCAAATAAAAAAGAAAGAACTACTGCAAGCATCTTCACATATAAGTGATTCTGCTGTCATTATAGGATAAGCAATTCTACTGTCAATATAGCTAAATGAGCCAGTACACTTCCCACTCATATGTGTAGGTTGATTGCGTCTAAACAAGAAGCAATCTGCTGACATACAAGAGTGAGTACACCAGCCTCTCATTGGCTAAAGCTCCATCAATCACATGAAAGTTCACTACTCGCCGAATACCCATACAATTCTCTTATTATTATGTAACATGCCATACTACTCATACATCTAGCAAATATAGCATGGACAAAGTTTTACCTTAACTATCTCCTACAACAGGGAGACCTAAGTGCAACATACATCTAATTCGACCAAATACTCATACATTTTGATTTTCTGAGCAGGTATAATAATAGTTCACTCACCAATGGGAAACAACCCGTCCTTGAAACACAACTACAACTCTTGTTTCATAGTTGCATACCTATCCCGCTAGGCTCTTTACAATAACTGGAGTAAATTCATTTTATGAGAACTTGATGGTTACGAATTTATTCCAATTTTTAAAAAGAGTCTTGCAGGACCAATACAGTCATATCTTTCCCCTTCTGCACTTTGATGGTACTGCAACATTGAATCCTCACAAAACAAAGATAATGGTATCCGAATGTTCCCATCGATTATGATAATCATGAAAAGCTTTACACTGATGTCGCTGAATGTGCCTATGTAAACTGGTTAAAGTCACTTCTCTGCCCGAAGTAAATTTGAGAACCACTTTGTCTTTTCCCACAACTGGAGATGTTGCTGCATTCCCCATGTAAACGGGTTCATTGTTTTTTACTTCCTCAAAAGCAAAAAACATGCTTCGGTCTGCACAAACACGACGAGTGGACCCAGTATCAACCCACCACTCTGTTGGGTTGTTCACCATATTCACTTCAGATACAACAGACACTCTATACTTAGGTTTATGACCAAGGTTGAGTTTCTTGAAGTTGTTCATCATGGCTACCATGTTCAGTTCCACTTTGTCATCATCTTCAACCAATAATGCTTCAGACTTGCCTTTCTTCTTTTTGTTGGTCTTGTCATCCTTAGAACGGCAGTCCCTTGTATAATGTCCCTCTTTGCCACACTTGAAGCAATCTCAATCGAATTTCTTCTTCTTCGATTTTCTCTTCTTGTGTGTGCCACCTTTCTTATGCTTCTTACTGGTTCCTTCTTCCACCATGTTCACCTTTGAGTTTTCAGAACTTTTCTCATTCTTCTTCTCAGATTTTCGACCCTCCTCTTCAACTTGAAGCCTGAATATCAAATCCTCCAACTTCATCTCCTTGGTTTTGTGCTTAAGGTAATTTTTGAAGTCTCTCCAAGAAGATGATAGTTTCTCTATTAGCACAGCAACCTGAAACGATTCACTCAAAACCATTAATTATGCCTTCAACTCATGCAAGATGATTTGAAACTCTTGTACTTGTGACATGACAGACTTAGAGTCAATCATTTTAAAGTCCAAGAATTTTGCAACGATGAATTTGTTCACCATGCAGATTCTGTTTTGTACTTCTTCTTAAGGGAGTCCCAGACTTCCTTTGCTGTTAAAAGTGGTTGATAAACACTGTAGAAAGAGTCCACAAGCCTATTCAGAATATAATTCTTGCACAGAAAATCAGAATGTTTCCATGCTTCCACTGCAGACACTCGATGACCATTGTCATCCTTTTGTGGCACATGAGGCAGTTCAGTCAAGTAAGAGGCCAAACCCAAGGTGGTCAGATAGAACAACATCTTTGTTTGCCATCATTTGAAATCTTGTCCGCTGAATTTCTCTGGTTTCTCCGAATGGATGTGCGATCCATCTTTGGACGTACCAGCAACGTTGGCAACTTTGTTGGAACCGTTAGCGTTAGAACTTTCTGTTTCAATCCCCATGGTCTGAAAACAGAATAACACAATCAGTAATCAAGATTAAACCAATTAAACGTCTTAAGATTGTTGAAAATCTTGTTACTGATTCACAAATACGACTCAAATCGTATTAAACAGTTTCACAACCTTTCTGATTCCAAATCAGAATGAGTAAAGCACAATCTTTACAAACTATGTAAAGATCAACTTATGCAGAAATTAGAGAAGAAGAAGAATGAGAATAGCAAAACTAAAAATAGAAATGTATTGAGGCGAGTGATCTCTATACTTAAGACGTTTAATGCCCTGCATTTAATGCTGATGCAGTTCTAAGGCATACGTCTCCAGCATTCAACAATACCTTTGGTAATCTTCGCAGCACTTCGATGATTCCCAAAAACGAACGCGGATTGATGTAGCACAACTCTCTTTTTACAGACTCTGAAAATCTCAAAGAAGATGTAAAATGTTTTTTGTGTCCCAAACTCAATCGGAACTTGAGTTTATATAAGAGATGTAGAGGTGTCAGTTATGGTTGCAACTGTTCCCAAACGTTGATATTTCAAAAATATGACTGTTCCCAACAATCCCACCTCTTCAGACAATGTGAACCTTCTGAACTGCCACATATTTCAAAAAGAAGAGTCATATCCGTTGGATCACATCCTTTGGATAGAGACTTCATCAGTACCGTTAGATCATAACTCTTAGACTCAATCTAGACCATTAGATCTTAACTGATCATCTAAGATTAAATCCTGACCGTCCAAATGATTCCCATAGTGTAAAATTGAAGGCTCCAAGTGCTCATCGCTACGAGCGTGCAATGTGCGCGCCAAGTTGCGCCCACGCCACGCGTGGTGCGGTGCGGTGCTTCGGTGCGAAGCACTAAGGATAGGGTGCACCTTTAGCCTTTTATTCATAAGCTACTATATCTCAATAGCTTATAAACTAGAGACTCCTCTAGATTTTACACAATGTGGGACTAAACATTTCCCTTATATCTCTACTTACACAATTTCCATTCATTATGGACATGGGCCCGCTTGAGTGGCCATCCCAAGCCCAATTTCTAACAATCCCCCACATGAATGAAATTGTAGCACAGAAAAGCAGTATGCTTAACTCTAACCTTAAACTTTAATGCAAACATTAGAGAGGTTGTGCGCGGAACATCACTGCGTCAGGAAAGATGGCTATTGGCCTTGAATCTTCCTTAGTGAGTACCTACCGGGATTACTGGTTGCGTAGTGACCTTGATGTCTTGAACTATTCAACCTTATAATGTAATCCGATGCAATAGATATCACACAGTTTGTTTCCTTACATATCTGGTTCTCGGTTGTGTTCTTTCCGGCCCTGAACGATACTGGAATTCTATGAGTGCTTTAGAGTAACTTAGCCTTAAAGTTCTTAAAGAAGCGGCCACACTTCTCATTCATATAGGTGATCTCCTATTGAAAGTATCCTGCCATACTTTAATCAGTAAAACAATCTTTTACCAATCTATAGGAATCATTAACAGAATTTCTTATCCTATAACTCTTGACAGGAAACACTGTTTCATCATAGGAATGGATAAAGAGATTAACTCTTGCATTGTCACTGGCGAGTATTTCACAACTTAGTTGTCCCTTTTGAACCTAGTTCTTGGGATCTCCAGTCACTAGGTTGGGTTGCCATTGCAAACTTACTCTTTTTGGTAGGCTATTAAACCTGAAAAACAGGGGTACCGAAATACAACCAACTTCTCGTTTGGGCTCGTGAGACTTATGGTCAGATCTGGACGATCTCAAAAATCAATATCCAAATCCGTTAACCTGAGTTTGGATCTCAAGGATCAGTCCAACGCAAGACAGGTGTTTTTACCTGCAAAAACAATGTACCGTCTCTGGGTACTTTCGTAGTGCTCGAAGATCAAAGTCGAACAAGACAAGCCTAAACCAAGGATGGCCGTTCCCGTCTTGCTTCGGTCACAGAGAGGATAAAGGTTGGTCTAGGGAGGGAAACAACGAAGAAACTTGAGATCAGGTTGAAGATGAGTTTTTGGGTGTAAGAGTTCAAGATCTCCGTCGTGAAGTTGACTGGAAATCTCCAAGGGCTAGAACGAGTTTAGATTCTCAGGTGTTTTCTCTGAGGCTCTGTGTGTTTTCTGGATGTTCTCGGTGTTCTAGTTGTTCTGAACGTTCTGCCTTGGAAGATAGAGGAAGCCCCTATTTATAGTTTGAACTCACCCTGATCTCTCGACAGAGAAGGTGGACGTCGTGGAAGAGTGGAGGAGTGGAGGACATGCGTTGGTTTCCGTAACTGCCTAAGTTGTGTGGAACATGCCCACTCGTGCCATCTTCTCGTAACTGCCCACTATCTCCATCAGTTTCTTTCAACTGTCGTAGACCGCCAGACCAATACCCCTAAAGTTATCCCCCCGTGTGACGTTTTGATATCTCGAGTGAGTGATACACGGCTATTGGGTAGTTGAGTTGAGTAGGGTTGTACGACTGATTGTCGTGACCAACATGGTGTGGTGTCTTCTGGACACAAGTGTAGGAGTGGCCTTGGTCTTTGGCCAAGGCCACAAGTGCTTGAACGCGCTTTGGCGTTAGTTATGGTGGCGCCATGGCCAAGGTTGGTTTGGAACGCGCCTTTGGCGCTTAGTCATGGTGGCGCCACGGCCTTGGCCCTTGGCCAAGGTTAGTTTGGACGAGCTA
>JAJJMA010120356.1:0-11872 GCA_023529015.1 Papaver nudicaule
ACGATATACGAACTATCAAGATCGAAGCTCTGAGTGACTTCTAACCTCAAATTTATCAGAATCCATTGTGGAAATGGATAAATATGGAGTTCAGGTGTCGATTCGTGCTTCGAATGTTGTAGAATGACATATGAACTATCAAGATCGAAGCTCCGAGTGACGTGTTTACCATAATACCCTTGCCAATTTATATGTAACGTGCATTTATTGTTTTTTTAATAGGGATAAAATTGTCAAATCAAATATTTATGGCACATCAAATTACTAATATACCCTAATATATTTTATTGAAGTGTGCATATAATTTACCAAAATAGGGGCAAAATTGGAATATAAATTTACAGCTTCACTAAGGGGTGTTGCTTTTGGTGTTCGAATGATCATTGACAACCCTTAATAAGGGTTGTCGTAGATGCACCGAACACCAAACACCGAACACCCAACACCCAACACCAAACAGTCCATCTTAACCGTCCATTTCAATCTCAACCGTCCATTAACCGTCCATCATAGCCGTCCATTTCAATCTTAACCGTCCATTCGATATTCAACAGTGAACCACCACCATCACTACCTTATCCTCTTTCACTTCTTCTTCTCTCTCAGTCTCGATTCTTAACCTTACTACCTCTTTCTTATTTCCTTTCTCAGTCTCCTTCTTAACCTCTTTCTCTCTGGATCTCTTTCTCAACACAGTGACAGAGCTACGATGCTGATTAATGGAAGATTTGAGCTTCGATTTCTCATACCAAAATCATCTTTCTTCTCTTCTTCGTTTTCTCCTCCTCCTCTTCATCGTCCTTCTTCATTTTAATTCCTTCTTCGTCTTCATTCGTCCTCCTCCTCCTTCTTCAAAATATCATAAAACCTAGATCTTCTTCATTCAACAGTGAACCACCAGTATTAAGGGTTGCATATAGGGTCTCAATTAAGTTATGAGTTTTGGTTAATTTCTATTTTTGATTAATTTCTGTCTTCGAAATCGAAAATAAGGGGTTTCTTTTGCAGATCTGGCTGGTTTGTTGTTTATACTGTCTGTAAATTGTTTTGATTTAAAGGGGAATTGGAGGTTTCGATTTGGATTTTGAATTAGGGCATTTTGGAATTCGGTTTGGAATTCTATTTATAGTTGAAATGATTTCACCAGTCCATTGATTAATGGTTTATGTGCAATAGCATTTTGTCCTGTTTTTGTTAATATTGATTCTAAGTAGCTTATTCTTTTAGGCAAAAGTGGATTTCAATTTGTGGGATATTAGTTTAGATAAGATTTTGTAGCTAACATTTGCTAATACTCATTAATAAAATGGTGTTGTATCACTACAATGGTTGAAGGAGTATAAGCATTCTTGTTTTTATCTGTTCCCCATTATTGCAATTTTATCTTGTCATGTGATTTGCTTGTGTACTTTGTTACGTTTTGGATGGATTTGTATGATGTGTTTTAGATTCAATTGATTTATTTCATCATATTTTTATTGAATTATATCTTTGATTTTGTTTGTATTTAGTTTGCTAATTTTTTCATTTTTTTTCTGAATTTTTTTTGTGAGTAGTAACTGATGGAACCTTAATTTTTCTTTGCCATGTATGTTCACATGACTTGCATTAGCGTTCATTATAATCTGTGGTAGTTGAAAAGCCATGTTGTTCGCACTTCGTAGTTTATGCCGTGACCATATATGTTCCTGTAACAAGTTTGGGTAGAATGCGCGCACATTTGATCCCACAACCATCTCACCAAATTCTGGTAACTTGGATGGCATTTCCTGTGTGCCGCCTTCCATGGTTTTCTGGGTTCGATGTTGGTTTATATAGAGGTTCGCAGAGCTGTTATATCTGTGAAATGATATTATTCATTTGTTGTGTTTCTTTTTATGATGTTATTAGTTCCGACTGAACACCCTTATTTGTATATGATTAGTGCAATTTTTGTATGAGTGATTGATGCAATTTTTGTATGAGTGATTGTTTCAATTGTGGACGAACACAATAGAGCCAATTTATGGATCATTTCATGTCTTTTCGAATGATTTTGATTGAGCTTATATAAGTAAATGTGAATGAGCTTCAATGCAGACAATGCTGCTGTATAAGTCGTCATACATGTTCATGTCTTTTTAAGTCAGGTTAGGAATGTGCATTGTACTGTACAAGTATCCCATTTGATACGCATGATTCATATATCAACCTTAAATATATATAGATGTAGTACAAAATCAATATAAACACACGCATTGATACATAGAACATGACACCAAACTGATTTTTCCTAATAATATGTCATTGATTTTTCCCATTTGGTTACACTTGAGATGTAACCCCCCCTTTTTAACTCCGCCATTGAAATGATATGTCATTTCATTGCCGGTCTCAAGCCCGGATAAAGGAGGAGAGAACAGGGGATTTATTGAGTTCTAAATTCAGATTTTTTGAAGTTGTTATGATTGCAGAAATTGGTTAATATATGTGTTGGTCTCAACTGCTGCAGTTGGCGAGAAACAGGTAACACATGCTCAATCATTGTTAGTGCAATTCATTGTTCAGTCATTGTTCAACATTTCAGTAAGAGTTCAGTCACCATTCTGATGGTCAAATCCCGTCTATGCATTCTGATGAACAAGTCAGAGTTCAGTCACCAGTCAGAGTTCAAAATTTCAGTCAGAGTTGGATTAGTTCTTTAATTTTCTCAATTATTTCTTGTTTTTCCTTACTATGCATTCAGTGGTTGGGTAGGCAGACTATTTTGATTCTGTAGGCATTAGGAACTTGGCTTAGTGTGTTTCTGTGTTCTAGGATGCTTTAACATCTTTTGCCGAGGAGGGATGGACGACACTCAAAATATCATAACTACTTGGCTAGCAAAATGGGGGAGTTCTGCGGTAACAATGGCTGTTAGTGTTGGAACAATATGTTATGTGAGTGTTGATTGAAATGTGATTGCAGATGCCTTGTATGTTTCAGGCAAAGTGGCGCATTTGCTGCCCTTTTTTTAAGCCTCAGTTGCAATTTTTCTTTCATATACAAGCAGATGCAAATAATAATCAAACAATGAAAGGTGGAAGGATGGTTGGATTGCTAGACTTGGACAGAGGAGGCTCAGGTTCGACTCACCTGAGCCTCATTTTTTTCAACACCATTTTTTTTTGACAACTCTCATAAAGGTTGTGAATGGTAATCCAACAAAAAAAGAACTAAACTTTCAATATTGTGAATTTGGAAGGATGGTTGATGACTTGTTCGAAAGCATAGAAGGCTTGGGTTCGAATCTCTCCAATAACATTTTTTGAAATGATTTTTTTTTATCTTTAACAACCCCTATTTTGTGTTGTTATACAATTACTCACTACCTTTATAGTATGAGTTGTTAAAGTCGAAGGTTGTCACTAGTCTTGGCAACTCTTTTCACCCAAAAAGTTGTGGTTTTGATTCTCCTCACTACTCTTTGGTCCTAAGAGTTGGACGTTTTGATCTTTGACAACCTTTCCTTTGAAAATAGTTGTCAAAGATGACACCTTTAACAACCTTTTGGGACGACAGTTGTAGCTCTGCAGTTGTAGATGTATATTTTTCCCGTAGTGAAGGTGAAAAGAGTTTCACCGAGCACTATGGGTACTTAAAGAAAAAGTGGGATGAACTCGATTCTTATCGTCCTCATACAACTGATACAAAAATCCTTTTGAAAAGGGCCGAAGAAGATAAAATATTTGATGTGCTTAGTAGTCTTAAACCAGAATATGAAGCTCTTAGAAGTAACATTCTCATGACTTCTGAGTTACCAAGTTTGTCTAGTGTATGTGCAACTGTGCAACGCGAAGAGACACGAAAAAAAATCATGAATCCGGTTTTAAAAGGGACACCTGATGCAGCTGAATCTAGTGCTCTTCTGACCGAAAAGGATGACAAACGAAAATCATTGGGCATAGAAAGAGGCAAAACTTTCCGTGGTAAAGGTAAGCGTGAAATTTCCTATTGTGATCATTGCAGTAAGTCTGGGCACACCAAAGATCGTTGTTGGGAGCTTTATCCACATCTTAAGGCCAATTTTGAGAAGAATAAGCTTGCTCGTGCCGCAGTAGCTGATAATACTTCAATTACCATGAATCAGTTGAAGGATTTCTTCCAACAATTCAGTAATAAATCCACCCATGTTTCAGGTAAATTACTTGCCTTTCTGATTTCATCTATGTCTAAATTTCGTACTTGGATTATTGACTCGGGAGCTACAGATCATATGGCAAATGATCATTCATCAGTTCATCATTTTACTTCTAGCTCTCATAATGATGTTTCTGTTGCTAATGGAACTATTGTTCCTGTTCTTGGAAGTGGGCAAGTAAATTTCTTTTCTGGTTGTCCGCCTTCTGAAGCGCTTGTTGTTCCATCGTTTCCTACTCAATTACTATCCGTTGGTAAAATCACTAATTCTCTCAACTGTGATGTCATTTTTACTCCTACTTCGGTCACCTTTCAGGATCGAAAGACGAAGAAGACGATTGGTAAAGGAATATATTCTCATGGACTCTACCTGTTAAGCTCTAATGAAAAGGCGTGTCATGCTGATAGCTCTACGCAAAGTTGTCTTTTTTCATAAACGACTTGGACATCCTTCCAGTCGGATTTTGTCTAGGATTTTTCCTTCCATTTCTGTCAAGTCGCAAGTATGTGATGTTTGTCAATTTTGTAAACAGTCTCGTTTACCATTTCCTAATTCTGCGTCTCAATCTAGTAAGGTTTTTGAACTAGTTCATTCAGACCTCTGGGGTCCTGCTCCTATTAATTCGTATGATGGATACAAGTACTTTGTCATATTTATTGATGATTGGTCTCGTGCTACATGGATTTACCTGCTTAAAAATAAAAATGAGGTTTCCTCTGTTTTTGAAGAATTTCATCTCATGGTTAGTAATCAATTTGATGCTAAAATCAAAACATTTAGATCAGATAATGGTACGGAATTTGCAAAAGGACCTCTACCTGGTTATCTGCGCAGTCATGGCATTATTCATCACACTAGTTGTGTTGGTACGTCGCAACAAAATGGCGTCGCTGAGCGAAAGCTTAGACACATTCTTCAAACAACTCGTGCTCTTATGCTTCAAATGAATGTTCCAAAAAAATTCTGGTCGCATGGAGCCTTAACAACCACATACTTGATCAATCGACTCCCAAGTCGAGTTCTCTCTTTCCGGTCTCCATTAGAGGTCTTAAAAAATGATAAACCAAATATTTCTCATCTTCGAGTATTTGGATGTGTATGCTACGTGCATTTGCAGGCCAAAGATCGCGACAAACTTGATTCTCGAGCTACCAAATGTGTGTTTTTTGGTTATTCTTCTACTAAAAAAGGATATATATGCTATAATTTAGCTACTCAAAAGATTTCAGTTTCTCGTGATGTTGTGTTTGATGAAACGACGGCCTATTTTCAAAGTGTTTCGGGAAGTCGGTCCCAGGGGGAGTATTTGGACGATTTGGTACCACTTCCAATTATTGGTGATGAGTTCTCCATGCAAGAAGATACTAGAAACAATAATGATGCAGTGTTGGATTTGTTGTCTCCACAAAATGAAGTTATTCATGAGGTTGCTCCAGAAAATGATGTTACTGATGGCATAATTCCAGAAAATGTGCTTGTACAAAGTGAAGTTGTAAGAGAAGATGGTGTGGCACCAATGGGAATAGAAGATGTTAGAGAAGGTGTTTTGGTTCATCCAATAAGAAAATCAAATCGAGAGAAGAAAGTTCCTGAAAAATTTAAAGACTATATTACTGATCATTCCGCTCGTTCCGCTGCTTACCCTATTCAAGCACATTTAACCTATGATCATATAGGTCCTTCACACTATGTATTTTTAAGTAATATATCTAGCATTCAAGAACCAAGAAATTTCACTGAAGCCATACGTGATCCTATATGGAAGCCGGCAATACAACAACAGTTACAAGCTTTAGAGGAAAATGGGACATGGAGTATTGTCAAATTACCACCCGGAAAGAAGATTGTTGGTTGTCGATGGATCTTCAAAATTAAATATAGAAGTGATGGGACTGTGGAGCGTCCTAAGGCAAGAGTAGTGGCCAGAGGTTTCACCCAAAGATATGGGGAAGATTATACAGAAACTTTTGCACCGGTTGCAAAAATGACTACATTTCGTGTTCTTATGTCTATTGCAGCAAATAAAGGCTGGAAGTTATTTCAGATGGATGTGAAGGATGCTTTCTTGCAGGGTGATCTAGAAGAAGAAGTGTATATGAGCATACCTCCTGGGCATCCACAAGAAGGCAATCCTAATTTGGTTTGTAAACTAAAAAAGGCGATATACGGGCTAAAACAGTCACCGCGTGCGTGGTATGCGAAGTTAAGTTCTGTCCACATTCAAATTGTACTTAGGAGAAGCTCTGCTGATTCCTCCTTGTTTATAAAGAAAGGTAATTCTGGAACTACCATAGTGTTGGTTTATGTTGACGATATTGTCATAACAGGTGATAATCAACAAGAAATCCGAAAGATTAAAGCAATGCTGCACTCTAAGTTTGCTATCAAGGATTTAGGGATACTGAAATACTTCTTGGGTCTTGAAGTTGCTTACTCAAAGAAGGGGATTTTTCTTAATCAAAGAAAATATGTATTGGACCTGTTACGCGAAACAGAAAAAATGGGAATAAAACCTTGTGATACTCCTACTGAAAGTGGTAATAAGCTTGATAATGAAGGTGAATTGCTTAAAGATGCTGGTTCATACCAAAGGTTAGTTGGCAAACTAATTTACCTCACCATTACTAGACCCGATATATCATATGCAGTAAGCTTAGTCAGTCGTTATATGCACGCTCCCCGTGTTAAGCATATGCACGCAGTTACTAGGATTTTGCAGTACTTAAAAGGGTCACCAGGCAGAGGAGTTTTGATGAGTAAAAACGTACATGATTCAGTGTCCGGTTATAGTATAACAGCATACTCGGATGCCGACTATGCAGGATGCCCAGTTGATCGCAAATCAACAACAGGGTTCTGCATTTTCTTTGGTGGTAACCTGGTCACATGGAAAAGTAAGAAACAAAGTGTTGTTTCTCGATCTAGTGCCGAAGCAGAGTACAGGGCCATGGCGTCAACTACATGTAAGATTGTTTGGCTTCGGGCGTTGATAAAAGAATTGGGATTTCTTTCACCTCAGCCAACAAAGATGTTTTGCGATAATCAGGCTGCGATGCATATTGCTTCAAATCATGTATTCCATGAGCGTACGAAGCACATTGAAGTGGATTGTCATTTTGTGAGAGAGAAGATGTTGGCCAAAGTAATCTGCACTCCTTTTGTTCGTAGCCATCAGCAACTTGCAGACGCTTTCACTAAAGGGTTACCTGCTGCACAATTTCGTTGCACTGTCCAAGTTGGGCTCTATTGACATCTTCGCACCAACTTGAGGGGGAGTGTCGAATGGAGAAAATATACGATTAGATTCTTACTTTTATGTTTGGGTTGTCACTTGCAGTAAGAAAATATAACTGCATATACTGCATATAACTGCATATAACTGCATATATTTTGTGTGGTATTCTTACCATTGATATAGATTCGGTGTAATCTATATAACCCTGTACATGTAACCTCTCTTAACACATAATAAGAAAACCTAATCATCTTCTCCCGTGGAGTAGGCTTAAGCATAGCCGAACCACGTAATTGTTGTGTTCTTCTTCTTATATCCAACATGATATCCAACACTATCACCTTGGTCACTATGTACCTCTTAGTAGCAATGAGAACGTTCACCCAGGAGACGATTCTCTTGTTTGATTTTTTATGAACTTCGAATTCTTAATTTTCTCTCTGTACTTTGATTAATTATCTAAAATATTTATTTCTCTATTTGATTATTTTGAAGCAACGATCCATGATCATGTACTGCAGTGGAAACAAATAACGAAACTAGCACAAAAGATTAAAGATGCACGCAGAGACCATAATTAAGCATACGAAAAGCAATTAGCAAGGAGTTTACATACCAAAACAATTAAGCATCACTAATTCACATACTGGGAACATACAACACTATTTGGTTCACTGTTCCGAAAGTGGCTTATCAACGCAATTAAAGCAAGCACTGTGGTGTTATAAGGCATCCCTAGATTGTGGCCATCTAGGGATGGCATATTTGACAAAAAAGACCACCACTATAGCCTTAGCCAGAAAAAGACGGAAATTGGGTCTCCGCAAAACTACAAAATAAATTATGGAAGTAGAAAATTTATTACTTTTTCTTTCAAATTTGGAAGCCAATTTCCCCAGAGGGGGTAATTGCCTGCTAGGTTATCTCTCTTCTGCAAATGCTCTTTCCTCTGATGAGCAATTGGGTTTTAATCGCCAAACGTAATGATCTTTTTGGTCTCTTAGCTGAGCACTCGTCGATAGGCACTAGACCACTCCTCTCAACATATGCTGCTATATTCCAATAATTTTTTTCTGGAATGTGCATGATCTCGGTACCTTGACATTTTCGACTCACCAAGTCGTACAAAACAAAACAACAATTAATCCTGTCATATGGTGATCCCTGGGTTGTTACGAATAGAACTTCACCATTCTTGAATTCCCGTAGTAATTTCACATGTTTAACGGGGTTTGCAATCACCGGGAGTTGCACAACGAACAATTTAGTCCAAGATTTTGCCACATTGTAATCCTGCTTCACCCATACTTCAAAAGTAACTCCACATTCATCTACTGCTACCATGCAAAGGCACCCTCCTAAAGCACCCAATGCCGCATTGGGATCATATCTATCATT
This sequence comes from Papaver nudicaule, assembly GCA_023529015.1. NCBI lineage: Eukaryota > Viridiplantae > Streptophyta > Magnoliopsida > Ranunculales > Papaveraceae > Papaver > Papaver nudicaule. Next base: position 8,793 of record JAJJMA010120356.1, read on the forward strand.
CAATAATCCATGGACTAGTGGGCTGACTGCTACTTCTTTGAACTTCTCAACATAGATATCATAAGAAAGAATACATGTTTTCCCTGCAGATTGAAGTTGCTTAGCTATCCAGTGTAAAGCTCCACATACAAATATTACTTCAGCCTTATAAGACGTACATATAATTTCACAAGGAACAATGCCGGGTAACTTTCTCCATGAATTCGATCCTGATGTGTAAACCTGGATTTCACATCCATGAGGACCATAATGAAAGCGCCCATTGTATGATTTGTAGCTACCATAGCAGGTAGCTACCACAATTGTGTAATCACCGGTATAGAAATTATAGCCAAACCCATATGTAACACTTCTTACCCTCATCATCATTCCACAATTAATTTCTGGATTTACTATTTCTTTGCATTCTTTAGTATACGGGTTCCAAAGCCAATGACTTTGAACACGATGTTCAGAGATGCTCCTCATCAGAATAATACCATTACAAGAACCAATAACTTCAATCTTTCGACTTGTATCTTCGAATGGAGGATCATCCATCTTGACAAACTCACACTGGTCATCATTCTCAAGTAATGATAACAATGAGGATTTTGGTATATGCATGTAAGATTCATTGGCACTCTCACGACTTCTATCTACCGAAACACAATTAAATCTCTCGGTTTTGAGACTGTGTTTAAGACGATTTTTAAGAAAGTGGGGGTCATTCAATAATTCGTACCAGTGTTTGCAAACGCACCTGAATCTACACAATGATTTTCCATGTACCAGCAACAGTATCTCGACCATGATATCATCTGGGAGGATCGGGATTATTGGTGTTTTGGACGCTCTTCGTCTCTTTCTTCGGGTGTTCTTCATGCTCACAGCTTCTGATGCGATGAGAATTTTGTGTTTGTTTATATATACAGTGTATGGATTTCCAAACATGAAGCAATTTCCAAAAAAAAAAAAGGTTTCCTAAAAAAACGGACTTATCTATAAATACATCAATAGCATTAGAATTGGAAATTGTAAATGGCTCAGCATAACAACACACAAGGATATGAAAAACTAGAGCACATGCTTGAAGAGAAGTGCATTTCTTTATGTACTCTGATTAATTAATGTAATAACTGTGATTAGCAAAATACTAAAACATGCCTGTGAGAGCTGCTAATTCCCCACAGAAGGGGTAATTGCCTGCTAGATTATGTCTCCTCTTCTCCAAGTGCTCTTTCCACCATCGAGTAATTGTGTTTTCTTATTCGCCAAACGTAATGATCTTCTTGGCCTCTTACCTGAGCACGCGTTGATTGACATCAGGTCACTCTTGTCAACACAAGCTTCTATATTCCAATATTCGTCTCCTGGAATGTGCTTGATCATGGTACCTTGACATTTTTGACTCACCAAGTCATATAGAACTAAACAACAACAACAACTCTTGCCACATGATCCGTCGGTTGTTACAAATAAAACTTCACCATTCTTGAATTCCCATAGTAATTTCACATGTTTAGTCCAATTTGCGACCGGGAGTTGTGCAGTGAACAATTTAGTCCAAGATTCTGTCACCTTGTAGTCCTTCATCACCCATACTTCAAAAGTAACTCCACATTCATCTGGAAGTACTATGCAAAGGCACCCTCCTAAAGCACCCAATGCTGCCTTGGGATAATTATTATATCTATGGTTTAACAATCCATTGACTAGTGGGGTGACTGCTACTTGTTTAAACTTCTTACGATGGATATGATAAGAAAGAATACATGTATTACTTGATTGAAGGCGTCTTGCTATCCAATGAAAAGCTCCACAAACAAATATCACGTCAGCCTTACCGCACATAATTTCGTAAGGAATTTTTTTGGGTAAGGTTTTCCAGGAATTTGATTCCGATGTATAAACCTGAATTTCACAACCGTAACAAAAGCGCCTATTGTAGTAACTAAAGCAGGTAGCTACCACAATTGTGTGATCATGGATATCACAATTATAACCAAACCCATATGTAACACTGCTTACGATATTCGTCATTCCACATTTAAATTTAGCTTCTGGAATTTCTGTTATTTCTTTGCACTTTTTAGTGTATGGGTTCCAAAGCCAATGACTGTCCTCGTGAGAGTAGTTATCATTGGTTCTTATCAAAATAATACCATTACAAGAACCAACAACGTCAATTCTGTCAATTTGTCGATCCGTCTCTTCTAATCGAGAATCCATCTGAACATGCCTTACAAACTCACGTTGGTCCTTTTCAAATACTGAAAAGGGCGAGGAGTTTGTTATATGCATGAATTCATTGGCACTCTCTCCATTACTATCTACTCCCTCCGTTTCAAAAAGATAGGCACGTTTGACTTTTTTTTCGAAAATTAAGGTTTTAAATGAACTAATCATTAGAGTTTTTTTTATTGTTTTTTCTTTTTGATTGGTTTAATGTTGACAAATGCGATGAGTTAATAAGAAAAAAAATAATAAAAATGACTATAATATTGGTTTTATTAAGTTTTTTAATTTTTGGTTAAAGTCAAATGTGCCTATCTTTTTGAAACGGAGGGAGTATTCAATAAAAATCTAACTTTTCGGTTTCAATACTGTGTTTAAGACGACTTTTAAGAAAGTGAGGGTACGCACCTGAATCTACACATTGATTTTCCATGTACCATTAATAGTATCTCGACCATGATATAATCTGGGAGGATTGGCATCATTGGTGTTTCGGAAGCTCTTCGTCTCTTTCCCGGGATATTCTTCATACTTGCAAAATTTGATTCCGATACGCAAAGAAATTCTGATGCTACAAGGTTTTTTTTTTTTTTATAGAGTTGTACAGAAGGTGTATATGTGGATTTCCAAATATAACCGGACATCAATATTGAACAAGAGTGGTCCAACAAAGGCAAAAATATGTAATTTGGTAAGATCATGCAATTGGGCCAAAAGAAAGCCTTGAGGCTCAATGAATATCATCAGCCCCAATGATGATCTCATACAATTGCTGAAGGTAACAAAGGCCACACTTTCTTTCCCAACTTCTTGTTGTAGTGTATGGCCATGATTCAAATTGTTCCTTCACATTATTTTTATGA
>JAJJMA010120364.1:0-15226 GCA_023529015.1 Papaver nudicaule
GCTTCAACGAATTAATGAGTTTGATATTCTCAGTTTGAAGTTTGAATCTGTTCATCTTCTGTACAACTAAGTTGGTTTGAGTCATAGTCAGAAATATGGTTCGTTACTCTAGTTATTAGACACGTGATTTATGATCAATACTGTACGTGATTAGATCTTCGTATGGATATACTACTTGATCAAATATTCATTTGATTTACCATTTAATGTTTTGATTTGAATTCTTGGATAGCATTAACGTGATCATCTATATTGGAATCGAGAATTCAGGAGATTCAACATTTTGCCATTGCTCGAAAAATCATACATTGTACTTTCATTAGTATATCTTTTTGTATGATTCGAAATGTCCATTGAACCTACATGTTCACTTAAGCTTAACACACAAGGCTTGTCCATGTCTGATATGATACGTTTATGCGGAACATTGAACCACGTTGGACCAGATCCCACTTTCACCTAGGATCGTTCTGGCCCGTCCATCAAAGCCCAGGAAGTGATGTCGACATTATCAAAGCTGAAGATGACATTTGGAAGAAGTAATACCTTAAGGAGATTTTCGAAACAATAGGACACGTTTTCGAAATAAGCTCTTTCCCAGGGAGCATATTTGGTAAGCACTATATTTCGAATTAATGAAACATCCAAATATACCTTTTGAGTATTATTTGCTTTGAATGCTTTTGGCCAAACATTTATTGAAATATATTTTCCATTTATTGAAATATATTTTTCATTAATGTAAAATGCTAAAGTATTAGATCTCATTAAATGTTATGAGTCTATGTGAGGTATTTCAGAACTATATGTGGAAATGTGCTTTAATGAATTTTCGAAATTAACTTAGCCTCATTTCAAAACTAAAGCCTTAGTTAATATAAATAGGAGTGGTTTCCCTCCTAAAAGCTTTGTCCCTTTACCAAGCTCTTCTTCGGAATTGTAAGCTTGTGTTTATCTCACTTTTCCTTTCAGTTACCTTTAAACTTCTGCTTTCAGTCTGGATTAGTGCAAGTCTTCTCTTAGGAATCGAGAAGCCTAGAAGTACCTCTTACGGGAAACTAGTTTATGTTTACTAGTCTTCTTTGTATTGTACTTGTGTTCTGTTCTATCACGTCTACCAAACCTTGCGATCTTGTTTATTCTATGGTCCTTCTCTTCTGCTATAAGGCCACTCAAGATCGTTGTGATTATAACATACTCTTTATCTATTAACCTGGATTTGTCAGCAAGCCGCTTTCTGTTTGTGTGCTTAAACTATAGATATTGAGTGGAATCAAGATTGATGTTATTGGATTTATTATTGCAGGTACACTGTTCTTTCACGGTCATATCATATTGTACTGCATCCAGCTATTTGCTTGATTCCAACTGGGACGACAAGGTTGCTCTTTCGAGAGTTTTGTTTTTGAAACCAATATCTCGAGGGGTTTATTACCAAGTAAACTTAAATATCCTCGCTCTTGGTGTAAAACGACTTCAGTGAAATATCTGTTGGTTTCCAAGGATATCATCTAGCGATTTGACTTGCCGATATTTGGTTGTTGTCCATAAGGTTGTAGTCGTCCGATTGGAGGTTGGGTTGCGATAGTCTTCACGACGGGTTGTGGAGCAACTCCTAGGCAAGACAGTAAATGACGTCTGTTTGTTTAGGGGAGTATATGTGCGTGACCACCTTGTTATGGTTGGAGGCGTAGGAATACTGAGGGGAAATCTTTTTGACTAATAGTCGTATTAGGGTCATATTGTCTGCACCAGCTAGTCCGAAGTCTGAGAGTAGGTGTGTTGGCGGCTTAATTCTTAAGAGTATTCAAACTGCACTAGGTCCCGGGGTTTTTCTACGAGTTTGTAGTTTCCTCGTTAACAACATTCTTGTGTGTACTTTACTTTATTTCCGCATTATATTGGACTTGGTTGTTGACATAGCCTTTTGGATCTTGTATTGACTCCCTTGTGTGAATCAATCAATGATGAAAGAGATCTTGTTCTTGAGTTCTTGATTAAAGGAACCGTTCAAGGTTTGACTTATAGCTAGGTGGACTAAAATAAAAGATTGGTGGTGTACTCGGTTGCCTCGTCTTTTCAACAACATCCCACACTTCTTGATACGAATTCCATCTGAATTTTCCAATGCTCAAAATTCTTACCTTCAAATACCGACACCTTAATTGAACTCGAATTGCTAGTAGTTGACATCTTCCTATGTTGCTCAGATCTCACACCTGAATTGCTTCAACGTCAAGTCTCTCACTTAAATGGATTCTCTGTCAAGCCTCTCGCTTGAATGGATTCTCTGTACTCACGCCACAAGCCTCTGATCTTCTTGCTCTGATACCAGATGTAGAAAATCTGATAACAAAGACTTTAAAGAAAAACTAGAAGAAGAGAGAATTGAATAAACTCTGATTCAATTGATGTGTTTGTTCTCATGGCTCAACATCCTATAGATAGGGTAAACAAACTTGATAGCCAAGCAATATGGTTTCCTAATAATACTCAAACTCTAAACATAGAACTCTTCTAGAATGTACTAGAACAATAAAAACTCTAAGCAAAGAAACTAAAGCAAATCCTAATCAAACTCTAAAACAAGCAAACCTTGTATCCCGAAATAGCCTTGACTCCAAACACAGTCTTGGTTTAACCTTCAACATAAGCAATCATGTAATCACCATCTTTGAATGAATGAAATGTGATCCGATTACTCATCCAAAAAACAAAAAAAAAAAATCATTCATTTTGTCAAACCAAAATATACGTAGCCTTAAAATGAAATGTCAACTAACACCGCAATTGACCAAAGATCGACTTTATGTTTAAGCAGAGGTAGCATTATCCAGCCAATATATCACCATGTGATAATGAACAGTGATGGGCAAGGAGTAGGCAGCCCAAGTCCCAACAATATCCGTTAGAATTTAGCAGTGGAGAATGAATTGAAGAGTTCATATAATACCACCTTCCCATTTCTCTCTGAAACTAAATACACAGACGTTCATCCAAATTCTTTTGTTAAACTACGTATTCACTTTGTTTGTATACGTATTCATAAATGGTATGGTGATCCACTGGTGTAGTGTTCATACATGTTTCATAGTTGGATTCTGGTGGGCTTGAACATCAATTATTGGTACTGGAATTTGGTAAACATTGTCTCTTTTCTTGATCTCAATAACTATGATCCGGAGGTGCACTAAGCAGTATTCTTCAATGATTTAATGCATTATGCATACACATATATTTTAATTTACTACTAGCCTGGTATATGGTACTTCCTCCGTTTCAATTATATAGGCGGAGGGACCAAATCTCTTAGATTAAGAAAACATTGTTGAATTTATAACTTTTCATGTTTTTTCCTGTTTTATCTTTTGTCTTTTCTCCAACACAATTATCCATGTATTATAAATAAGGGTATAGGTAGAAAAATTTATTTTGGAAATAAAAATCCGCCTATAATTTGAAACATGAAAAAACCCTATTTCCGCCTAAATAAAAAAACCGGAGGAAGTATATGCTTTTGCAAACCCATTTTGACTCTTCCAAAAATTTCTGTTATAAATGTTTTAGATATGCCCGTATTTATGATAAAAATGATGATATTACATTCCTCGAAAACAAGTCGGCATGGATTGTTTCTGCGCGTGTTTGGACTGTATTTATGACTATGTGATGTTTCATTCGTCGAAGATAAGTCGACCATTTCCTAATTCTCCACGTCCTGATGGGTGTGACGCAAGTCCTTTTCGAGTTCCATGTGTCCAAGCCTTTTGTTCATCCGTATCTGCTTAAATTTTTATCTCCCTCTAGACGCGGTTGAACTTTCGTTACTGGAAAAAATGTTGGAGCTTAGATTGTAGTAATTCTAAAGATTTTTGAAGATGGATCAAATTGATGGGTCTGAACCGAAAATCAAAGATCAAGTGGATGTAGATAAGGCAGAAGATCACCCCAAATATCTTATCTTTTCAGAATTGTGTTTCATCAATGCGTCGAATGAACTATATTCATCACCTTCTTACTGGATTCTAGTTGTAACCAGTTACATATTTCGATGGCCTTGGAGGTACTATGTGAGACTATTAATAGGGTGCTGATAAGAAATTTACCAGTCGAGCATGCACGAAAGTTTGAAAATCGCTCGCAAGCTACGCCGTGCAAACCCCCTAGTGTTCACTACTGTGATGTAACTTATGTGCATGCTATCAGTATCAGCTGTTGCATTCTGAATTTTTCATATTATTGAAATTAGTTTGATTGAGAAAAAAATAAAGACAGACCCGATACCGTCTTTTTCAGAAAAAGAAGAGGAAAAATCTCATGCGTTCCGATTCACTTGGCCCATGGCGTAAAGCTTTTTAGCCGTTCTCATGTTCCATTCGTACATTCCAATCAAGCACCCAAAGTAATCAATCACTTGTTTATGTATCCCTAATTTTGACTTTGGCGGCCGTCAGGATCAGGACTCACTCTCTCTTCACATATACACCTGCAGTCGTCAAAGGATATGGTAACAAATTAATAGTGTACAAATTACAAAGGCCTTATCCCAAAATATTCCTTGTAAAGAAACAGATGAGTTCAGTTGTACTTGAACTGTTGAGCATAAAACAAAATAACAGTTGGAAACAAGAAATTCACCTACTTACCAAAAAAATTGAATGCAAATTCATGCTATATGTTGTTGCAACAAGAGTCAATAGTCAAAACTGGGGAATTTAAGTTCTAGTATCTCCATCTCTCACATACTACCTGTCTAACTGTCCTGATGTAATCAAAATTTCCTTTTTTTTTTTTTTTTTTTTTTTTTTTTTTTTTTTTCCTTTTTTGATAGACACTCCCACCTAATTCCTACTTACTTGCTCAAAATTAAATGCATACACATGCATATACGTACCTCTCCATCTCCTCCCTTCCTTCCAAAGAATGTTGAACCTAACACGTGTGCCCACATAGCCCATAACCCAGAAACTTAATGCTATTGCAAAAAGAAAACTTATGATACAAATTTGCCCATAAAAAGTTTGATAGTTATCGCGTAACTCACATAATTCATCCATCTTAATCTTAACCACCTCCCATTCTATTTATGAAATGGGACACTAATATTATACTCACAGAATGGACTAACGAACCATTACCGGTAATTTGGTATCAAATTTAGTAGAGAATTAAAGCTCCGAAGACTTTTGTGATACACAGCCTGCCCTAGTTGATCTTGTGATATCTAGATTGTAGCCCCTGTTATTGTTTTTTAGTATCCACGAGTGTAAACTCATTTTAGTAAAGGGGCAACAGCCAACAAGTAAGGCTGTTCTCTATGGAGGTGAGAGAAATCATTCCAACAGGGTTTCCCCAGTGCCCCTCCCGGACGCCTGTTTGCTATGGAGGCACCACTGGAGCGAGGGAAGCTATCTCGCTCAGCGAGATAGTTTATATCGCTCAGGTGAAGTGATATAATCTATATCGCTTAACCGTTCAAAACCAGTCAAAGCGATATAGCTTTCCTCGCTTCTCCAGAAAACCCCAAATAAACCGACACCCTCGTTTTCTCCTCCCTCTTCTTCTATCTTCTTCTTCTTTCTTCCTCCATTGTTCCCTGACCTCTGCTAGACTTCGTAAAATTGAGATAAATATTAGGTTTTGTTTGAAATTGAAGGAACGGGTACGTCCGAAAAGGTTTGGTGATTAAAAGGGAGGTTCTGGAATTTGATTTCATCCATAAAAATGGCAGCGGTATGTTATTAATTTTTGGATGAATTTTTTGGTTTTTTTACATGAATCTGATATATAATTACTAATATAGTTGTTTGGGGTTTAATTAATGATTTGTGTGATGATAAAGGATGAATAATTTTAGTAGATATTGAGTTTGATTGAATTTAAATTTTACTGTGTTTCGTATGAGGAGATTTTTTCCTAGGCGATAGAAGTTGTATCGCGAGAAATGTGAAAATTGGTTGTAGTATTCTTGCGGCTTATGTTGAATGTGATGATATAGGTCGTGGCGTAGTTAGAGGATTAAACTTTTACATGTCTGTAAATAGTTGTGGTGTATTTCTGGATGTTTAAATAGTTAGTGTTTATCTTCTTGCTCTGTTGCTCCAACTCTTTCGTGTAGTATTCACTTTATTTCTAATTAGGGATATGGTGTGTTAACGTACAAGTAGTTTAATGTAGTTTCTTTAATGGTTCTTATTAACATAATAGTTATCAAGAAATTATGTTTTTTTTTTCAATCATCTACAAACCATGAATCCAGCACTTATCCATGTGTAAAAAGTTTTCTCATATTTTGTGGGTAAATCTATCACGAGACCTCACTCGTCCAACCATGTGGAAGTGTTGGTTTAAAGGAGTGCAAATTTGTTTTGGCTTACGTTTTGTGGTTCTATAACCATGTATGCTTGTGAGTCTAATAAAATTCTTATTTGCATTACTCTTAATCTTTATTACATTCTGCTGAAACAGTTGCGCTAACCTAGAGCAAGCGCTATAGTGCACTATGATACGCAGGTGTTTCAAACGTACAATTATTATTATATCAAGTGTTATTAGATGGATACACACACTGCAACCTTCCAAAATGCATGTTAACCATGTACTTGTGTAACATAATCTCGCCACACACCGTAAGGGGCCTCGTACTTAAACGTGCGGTGCTTCTCGGATGAGAAAATGTTCTTTGACCAAATCATCTACAAACCATGTAAACAGAAGAAACATTTAACTAGAGAGTTATTTAGACTCGTACTTTAGTTGGATGAAATCACCATATTGTAGAAAACTTACCACATTAACCTCATCATAATTAGGATGTTCTTGCCTGCATCTTATAACATAGCTATGAAAAGTTCTCATGTCTCCCTTGATGATATGTCGTCTATTCATCAACGCTCTTATCTGACGACCATTAGGATTTCCACCGCTCAATTCTTCAAACTTAGGTACAACCGCCGCCCATAAATCTAGGTTGTTAAGATTTCCTCCTTCTAACTTGATTGCATAATAAGCTTTGATGATATTGTTATCTTCATTGGAGTGGAAGTTACGTCTCCCAATATTTATCAGATTTATGTTTAGACAACAATGATTTATTTTGAAACGAGAAGTGGGGTGCCGTTATATAGTGAGCGCAAACTATTTGTGACCATAGAAAATATATTTGAGTATGAGATAATCTTACTTGCATTAACTTGTGACCATAGAAACGTGATTCCCTGGATACACCTTATCTTTTTTCTGACAGGGTGTAATCACTTCAACCCCCACAAGTAAAAAATGTATTGTCTCTTCACCCATTTCATGCTCGCTTTAATCACTTGTGTGTAATCGAATAAGCAAATAAGGAGCTCCCTAGTTCATTCAACATGGTGATATTTAAAAAAAAACCAATAAATTGCGAGTGCGACTCAAGGTTGTACAAGGTTGTATGCAGAAAAAATCTGAGTGGGTAAATGTTATTCAAAGGTCGGAATCACGAGTGTAAGCGGGGTGTAACCACATAGCTACGACAACGCCAGCCGGTGTAACGGGGGTGTAAATTAAAAAAGGTCAAACTGAAAGCGAGGAAAGCTATCTCGCTTCCCAGAAAGCGAGGAAAATTATCTCGCTAAAGTGCAAGCGAGGAAAGGTATCTCACTTTTTGAGCGATAAAACTTTCCTCGCTTTCCTCCCAGTTCCGGGAGGGGCACTGCGCTTTCACAGTGGGTGTGAAGGAAGAGGAGAGAGAAGGGAGTATAGGCGACGGTATTCTGTCGCTTTCATCCTGCTTTTGGTCCATAGAGAACAGCCTAAGGCTTAGTCTTATGGGGCTACTAGTTGGGTACTAGATTCACCAAAAGCGTGGTCTAAAGTAGTAGTACTACTTCTCTCTCCTAGCATTTGGTAGTAGTTCAAGTAGTAGCTACTACGGAAACGCTGAACGGTTCAGCGCTGAAAAAGCGGGAAAACGCTGAACGGTTCAGCGCTAAAAGAATATTCTCACAGAATCTTAATAAATCTATTAATATATCTTTTGTATCTTATCCGTTTAAATAATCCAACGGCCCAAAATTTTTGAGCGCTGAACGGTTCAGCAACTTGACGTCCAATCTCTCCAAACCCATAAGAACGCCTCTAGAGTACTATCTGACGTGGCTGTCCAGTCTAGTATACTAGACTGGACACCATAAGACTAAGCCTAAGAAGCTGTCCTAAACTTGCACGGCATAAAGACCCTCTGCAGTGGGGCAATTACAGGTTTAGAACATCCCTCGTGATCATATCATGACTTTACAAATATCATGCCCTTGGGCTTGCAAGACAATCGTGGAAGATGCAAGATGTTTACCGAACAAATAACAACAATTCGTAGCTAAAGATCTAAAATTATATCAAAAGTGATTTACCATAAATAGAAAACCAGCAAAAGCCTATTTGCTCTTTTAACTGTATAAGTGTCATTATCTCAGTCGCCGTCAGTGGCACTGTTACCGTCAGTTTCACCGTCAAGTTTGCCGTCACCGTCAAGTTGCCAGTTACCGTCACCGTCAAGTTACCAGTTACCGTCACCGTCAAGATGCCAGTTACCGTCACCGTCAATTTATCCGTTACCGTCACCGTCAAGTTGCCCGTTACAGTCACCACCTGCGTTGCCGTCAACTTCACCGTCGCCATCAACGTCAACGCCACCGTACCAGTCAAGGTTACGGGCTTGCAGTTCGGAGTCTCTATACACCATTGGTCTTTGTGGATTGGGTTCTGTTATCTAACGACAACTTGGGTAGGCCTTTCCCTCGAATAGTAGGGGCCCGTTTGTGCGTATTTAAATCTTACTCAGAACCTTTCAAGACTAAACAGTTAGGACTGCATATGTGGGTGATGGTTAGAGTTCGAGATTGGTGGGTGGACCGGTTAGCTGGGATTTCTTCTCATGTTGGGAAGCTTTGGAAGTGTTACATGGGGATTCTTGAAGTGTTCAGTTTCCAAGAATGGGATAAGCTTTGTCCGACCTCGTTTGACATCAATTGGAAGATGGTGATGGAGTCTAATCGTTGGGATCTCGCCGGGGTTTGCTCTTATCACTTTGACGCATTTTCTATTTTAACATATGCACAACCGAAGACATTCCAGCCTCATCTTAAAGGGAACAACAACCATCTGGATTTTTTTGGAGATTATCATATGACGGGTAAAATCTTGCGCTTTATACCAAACATTTCCGTCACAATTAGGTGGAATTGCCCTAATGACTCTCAGAATTTTTGCATTAACATTATTCTATTGGGTGTCATACAATTGGCTGCTGAGCCTTATTTTGGTTGGGTTATTATGAGATGGTTTCTTGGGATGTTTGTTTCTACGACCACATATACCAGGCTTTACTCCAGACAGAGATCACAACCCTTTGATGTGCTCCCTGCTTCACCAACGGACTATGCTATACAACCACCTGCTGCTAAAACCGGAACAATTCGCACCTTCGCAGAGTTGATGGATGACTCTCAGGCTTCCTCATCTAGAGTCCTCTGCCCTAGGATCGAGAATCCAATTTTCTGTGTGAGGACAGGTCTCTCACATGCTATGGTGCAGCAGCAACTCTGGTTTCACCTCCAGAATGACTTCCCTGGTCTTTTACTTATTCTTTACGAGGAGTCTTCCCGTTGGGGGTTGTTTTCGTCCTTGTCCCGTGATCTGGTGCTTTCGATCCTGTTTCTTGAATCGTCATGGTCCACTAAATACAAGCTGGATTTGAAGATGGGAGTTCTTGGTCATGTTGGTCATACTGACCGGACTAACATTATATTAGGTAGTACTGCTTGGATTACACCTGGTTCGAGTTCTTCTATTTGGGTTTCTTGCACTATATTAGGTAGTACCAGTGGTTATTTTCTTATGCGTGGGTTAGTTAGTTTTTTCTGCACCAGTAGCTGTGTCCTATTTCAACTTGTGAAGAGTGAAGGTCTAACATGGATTAGTATCAACATTGGGAAGATATGGCAGGATGAGGAGGAGGTTTGGTTTCATTATGATGGGGTAATTCCTTTTAGCCTTAAAGGATACATTACGTCCGGCCATTTCTATAAATGGCCAGTTGCTGTCAACCTTGTGTGCATGGCAACACCTAAGTGTTCTGGTTTTGTGATCATCCGGCTTGCGTCTTCTTGGTTTAGATCTAATTTATTAAGCATGACTAATCTTTTGACACCAATGGTAACTCGGAGCATTACAATCTCTTTGGATGTTGATTTGATGTTGTCTAGTTTGTTTTTGGGAAACATCATATCAATAATTGTAATCAATCATGTAATGTTTCAAAGTTAATATATGCAGTCCTTTTCTTCAAAAAAAAAAGACAATCTTTTCTTTTCCACAGACTACCCCTTATCTCTTTCAAGCATAACAGCGTTAAAACAGTTAACGGAGTATCGACCACAACAATGAAGTAATGAACAGTCCCATGCATTTACTCATTTTGGACTACCAACTGTCAAGTTGGTGAGGACGGTAGTATGTGTCGAAAGTGTGAACCCTAAACAAAACCAAAAAACACTTTAACTCTTAACAAAAAAATCTCTTCCCTCCATTTCATCTATAAAACCAAGTTATTCCCCACAACAAAATTTCTTAAACCAAAAAACTTCAATTGTTTTGTTTTTCCTTTCTTCCTAAAGCAAAACTCTCAAACACGAATGTCTCGTGCTAATAGTTTTAGTGAGAAAAAACTAGGAGGTTCAAATCGTATTAGACCATCAGATATTGAACTAGAAGATTTAGATGATACTTCAGTTAACGACTGGAACAATCCTGCAAGAATGTCACCGACTCTCGGAGAACTCTTGAAACGTGTCGGTGATTCAACACGCATCGAAGGCGATCTTATACCGACGACGTCCGAGCATCGAGTTATCCATATGAATGAAAACGGTGGTAGTGATTCTTTCTCAAAGATACCATCAAGATCTGTTCCTTTTGTGCTTTCTTTCAACAATCTTACTTACAGTGTCAAAGTCCCTACAAAAATGAGACTTCCTTCATGTTTTCGTCGTAAAAACAAGCTTGGAGATGAGAGTTTAGCTGCATCAAGGCCGAGTACAAAGACTTTGTTGAACAATATATCCGGTGAAGCTAAAGATGGTGAGATTCTTGCTGTTCTTGGAGCTAGTGGATCAGGTAAATCGACGTTAATCGATGCTATAGCTAATCGAATTGCAAAAGGGAGTTTGAAAGGAACTGTAACATTGAATGGTGAAGTTTTACAGTCTCGTTTGCAGAAAGTGATTTCTGCTTATGTCATGCAAGATGATCTTTTGTATCCAATGTTGACTGTTGAAGAAACACTGATGTTTTCAGCTGAGTTTCGTTTGCCTAGATCTCTTTCTAAATCGAAGAAAAAAGCTCGTGTGCAAGCTTTAATTGATCAGCTGGGGTTAAGAAATGCTGCCAATACTGTTATCGGTGATGAAGGTCATAGAGGTGTTTCTGGTGGTGAACGGAGAAGAGTTTCGATTGGTACTGATATCATTCATGATCCCATACTTCTGTTTCTCGATGAGCCAACTTCTGGTTTGGATTCTACAAGTGCGTTTATGGTTATCAAAGTACTCCAGAGAATTGCTCAAAGTGGTAGTATTGTTATGATGTCGATTCATCAACCGAGTTACCGAATTCTTGGTCTTCTAGATCGTGTAATTTTCTTGTCTCGTGGACAAACTGTTTTTAATGGTAGACCATCAAATCTTCCTCGTTTTTTCGAGGATTTTGGTCATCCAATTCCAGAGAATGAAAACAAAACAGAGTTTGCACTAGATTTTATTCGTGAACAAGAAGTTTCTCCTGCCGGTACTAAGAGTTTGGTTGAATTTAACAAAACTTGGATTTACATGAATAGGAAGAATTCTTGTACTTATTCTGCTACTGGTGTAGATTACCGAGGGTTGTCATTGAAAGAAGCTATTAGTGCAAGTATTTCTAAAGGGAAGCTGGTTTCTGGTGCAACAAATAACGATCCTAATTTTACATCTACAATGGAAACATTTGCAAATCCTCCATGGATTGAAATCAATGTTTTAAATAAACGATCGTTGTTGAATATGAAGCGAATGCCTGAGCTTGTTGGTGTCAGATTGGGTGCAGTTACCATCACTGGTTTTATTTTAGCAACAGTTTTTTGGCATCTTGACAATTCACCAAGGGGTTTACAAGAAAGATTGGGATTTTTCGCATTCGCAATGTCTACTACTTATTATACTTGTGCTGAAGCTCTTCCTGTTTTTCTTACAGAGAAATTCATTTTCATGAGAGAAACTGCTTATAATGCGTACCGTAGGTCATCTTATTGTTTATCTCGTGCAATCGTCGATCTGCCAGCTTTAGTCTTACTGTCCATTGCCTTTGCAGTGATTACTTACTGGTCTGTTGGATTGGCTGGTGGTGCTCATGGGTTCTTGTTCTTTTTCTTGATAATCTTAGCTTCATTTTGGGCAGGTTCTTCTTTCGTAACATTCCTGTCATCGGTTATTAGTCATGTTATGGTTGGTTATACCGTGGTGGTCGCAGTTCTTGCTTACTTCCTACTATTCAGTGGATTCTTTATGAACAGGGATAGAATGCCAGTTTACTGGATATGGTTTCATTATATCTCTTTGATTAAGTATCCATTTGAAGCGGTTTTGCAAAATGAGTTCTCGGATCCAACCAAATGTTTCATCAACGGAGCTCAGATTTTCGATACCACACCATTGAAAGGTTTCCCAATGGAATTGAAAGAAAAATTATTGAAGTCAATAAGTACTACACTGGGGTTCGAGTTAACGCCGACTACTTGCGTTACGACCGGAATGGATATATTGAAAGACCAAGGTGTTACTCAGCTCGATAAGTGGAGTTGCTTGTGGATTACTGTTGCTTGGGGTGTGTTCTTCAGGGTTCTTTTCTACTTCTGTTTGTTAATCGGAGGTAGAAACAAAAGAAGGTAAAACTTGGGGCCTTGGTAATGAAGATTAAAGATACATTTGGCGGGAAGAAATGGAATCATATGTTAAATCAATTGTTATTATCTTGTTTTAAAGTGGATGGAAAGGAAGAAAAGTGGGGGTTTGGAATGTAACTTGCTAAGTTGCATATATACTTTTGAATTTTTTTTTTTTTTTGTTTGTTTGTTTGGATCTCTCCTAAACATTGATCACTTTTTTTCCTTCTATATAATAATTGAATTGTGAATCTATGATCATTTGTTTCTTGTTATAGACCACACTACTTGTGAATGATCTCAAACACACAAAAACTTGTGTGGTTTGTAGTGTATTTTGTACCATATGAATGTTAATTTTACTATCGTTACACTTCCTTTACACTTCTGAGAGTGACTGAATAATAACAATCTAATAGTCAAATTTTTGACAGGTTGTTTCTCTGTTAGTTTTATTACTCCTTTTATTACTACTAGCCAGACCAGAGGTTAGATTTGAGTGGATTGATTTCATTTGGGTCTCTCTCAAAGCGTTTCTATTTTGATCTTATGCTAATCAATGAAATGTTTGTTTGTATTCACTTGAATCACTTGATTACAATGGAATCGATTGATCATCCAAATTACAGGCCAAGATGTACGTACGTCTGTAAATGAATATGGGTCCGCTTTAATTACACCTGCTGCCCAGCGGTCCATCCGTCCTTCCACAAACCTAACCCAACCTTAACTCACACCGCTCATATTCAAGTCTTGAAAATATCAAGTTCTAGTATTTAGAAGGGCTGACTTTATTACTTGTGTAATTTTTCAGTGCAAAATTTTGGATTTGGTGTTTTAAACATGATCAATCTCCTCGTTAACAACAGCAAGAAACTAAAAGAAGAGTCTTAATAATATTAATTGTAGGATTAGTACGTTCAAGAATAGCGTTACAACTGCACAACAAACTACATTAACGTTTTCTTCAATCCAATCACTTTTGGGTTCACATTCATTTAGATAGCCAAAATTGAATGAGGCAGGTTAACATAAAAGTTGCATGACATGAGCAGAAACAGTGGCATACTGTTAGATTTCATTGATTGATACGTATTAATTGGCACCCCCTATTGGTCCCCCGGTGCTAACTGTATCCCTATCTTAGGCCTTAGCAACCTTAGTTTTTACGTACATTTTTTTGACACAGTAGTTTCTGCACGTTAGTTCCTACTTTCTACATTGCAAGGGTTAGTGGATGGGTGTTTTTTTTATTTAATTTTATTATTTCCATAAGAGCATCTCCTATGCAACCGGTGGGGGTCTTACAAAAGCATGACACTTAGGATTTAAGATTTTATGCACTAAATTTTCATCTCCAATGCAAGGGTAACGATCATGGACAAAAATAATATGGTTAGAGCAAGCACTGTGGTGCTCCAAATGTGAGGAAATTCACCACATTGTAGACAAGACATGGAGAAAAAAAAAAGAACCGTATTTTTAGGCCTTTCAAAATCTTTTGTGGCCTTTTACTAGGTGACAAAATACATTTTTGGTACTAATCTACCCTTACATCATTAGTGCTTAATTTTGTGATTAGTGTTAATAATACAATTAATACAAAGAATTAGGATTAATGTTAGTTTTAGTGAGAAATCAAAAAAAAAAAAAAATATTGGAGGGATTTCAGATTTTTTGCATTGTACAACCAAGAACAGTTCGGCTCACTCGTATTTTTTTGCATATAAGTCGAACCATATTTCGGCTCATAAAACTTAAATTTCAATATGAGCCGAACCTGTTTCGGCTCATAACCTTAAACTTCCAAATCAGCCGAACCTATTTAGGCTTATTCCAAAAAAAAACAAAAAAACATAGAGCCGAACTGAAAATAAGCTTGGTTCGGCTTTGATTTGACCAAATTATGAGCCGAGAATGGTTCGGCTCATTCGTGTGGTAAAATTATCAAGCTGAAACAACAACAACAACAACAACAACAACAACAACAACAACAAGAGTAACAATTTGCTACTGTTTAAAGAAACAACAATTATACGATGCAATTACAATTACAAAGGACAGGAAAGGGAAAAAAATGACACTAAAAGTATATAATACTGAACACAAACAAAATCATGTATCTAAGCATACATGGATGCTTCTGGTTAAGATCAATGTGATGCAGATATGGCCTTGGGTCAGATGCCCACTCTAGAGCCTTATAGAAGAAGTGGATGGTGCAGTTGTTGTTGTTGTCTTTGTGGAAACTTTTGCAGCAGTTGTAGTTTTAGGATG
>JAJJMA010120398.1:3629-21264 GCA_023529015.1 Papaver nudicaule
CAAGTATGGCAAAGGTTGACAGGTCCCGTGCGGGCCAATACTGACTTGTGAATTTTCAGTCTGGCTCGGGTGTTTTTCGGTATGGTGTAATGTTTGTTTAAGTGTTTGCCCAGTCATAATGATTGCTAAGCCTTGGCCAAAGGGAAGCAGAATCATATATGGGGTGTTTCCCTACCCGGATCTTGGCTCCTTTTGGGTAGGGATCTGTGTTGCATGCTAGGCATCTCTGTTTGTTGATTAGAGCTTCTGGTCTTACACTTATTGACGCTTACGAAGATAATCTGGCGAGATTACACATGTTGTGTTTTTACCCGTGCATTCATTTGCTGGATACTCTTATCAAAATACTGGTTTTGACGGTATCGCGATGATTTCGAGCCCTGTAGGCCTCTCTTTTGTTAATATCATGAGTGACGCCAATTTCGACACATTGATTTAACGTGGTTCGGTACCGAAATACCTACGTCCACGGGTGGTAACTATGTACTATCTTTATTTATTAAATTTATTTACATACATACAATTATTTTTGTTGATATGAAGCTGAATTTCTGCTTGACCATTCGATGACGCTATATACACGCTTTATAGGTTGACGCAGCTTTTATAATGTTCAAACTAGTACTTGATATACGAGGTTGGCAATTCCCCCCAGAGATAGATACACGGATGGTGAGAATCCACATCTTCTTCTGGCTGCTGCGCGTAAACCCGCGCTTCTTGAAATTCTAAAGTGCTGTACAGATAAAACACTGAAGTCCGCGATTCCTCTCAGAGATAGACACATTCAATGGCCTAAGCCTTTGTCTTCTTCTGCCCGCGGTGCGCAATCCTGCGCTTTTGATCTTCTGAATCTATTAAGGATAGTACGGCTTTAAATAGGTTGCGTTCCATGGATGACGCAGTGTCTGTCCTTTCATGTTTTTCAGAACATATGAACCTTTTCCGGCCACATCATGGATGATGTACGGTCCTCCCCAAGTTGGAGCAAATTTTCCTGCTTGTTTCTCCTTTTGGTACGCGGGAATGACCCTTAGGACGTATTGGCCAACCACGAAATTTCTAGACCTAGACTTTTTGTTATACTCTCTAGCCAACCTTTGTTGATAATTCTCCATGCGTTGTAATGCAACTTCTCTTCTTTCTTCTAGGTCATCCAACTTTTGCAACATCAAGTCCGAGTTAAGGCCTTTCTCCCATGCTTCACTTTTTGTAGTGGGAAGTATAACTTCCGTAGGGATGACGGCTTCTGCTCCAAATGTGAGTAGGAATGGAGTTTCTCCCGTTGCTTCTCTTCTGGTAGTACGGTATGCCCACAGAGTGTTGTGCAATTGTTCGCACCATGCTCCTTTCTTTGGCCCCAAAGTCCTTTTCAAGTTTAGGGCGATGGTTTTGTTCGTGATTTCGGCCTGTCCATTGCTTTGAGGATAAATGGGAGTAGACTTTAGCTGGGCTATTTTGAAGAGTTCAAAGAGTTCATCCACGTGCGCTCCAGATAATTGTGCTCCGTTGTCTGAGACTATGGCCGCGGGAATACCAAATCTACAAATGATATTTTCGAAGATAAACGTGAAGACATCAATGTTCCTGATATTAGCCAACGCTTTGGCTTCCACCCATTTTGTGAAATAGTCCGTAGCCACTATTAGATATCTTCTCTTCTTGGTACCCATTACAAGAGGGCCCACTATGTCTATTCCCCACTTCGCAAACGGCCACGGGCTAAGCACTGAATTCAATGTTGTGGCTGGAGCTCGGATTCTTCGCGCGTATCGTTGACATTCCTCGCATCTTTTAGACATGTTGGCGGCGTCATTGTTCATGTAGGGCCAATAGTACCCTTGCATCCTAGCTTTGTGTGCCAAGGATCTTCCCGCACTGTGATTTCCTGCATCTCCATAATGTATGGCGATCAATACTTGGTGGCCCTCCTTTCGGGACAAACATCTGAAAAGTGGCCCTGAGAATGACTTTTTGTACAAAATTCCATCTCGCAACTCGTAATTTCCTGCCTTGGACTCAATTTTTCTTTCTTGTAAGTAATTTGATGGCCTCAATCCTTTTTCCAGCAATTTGCGAATAGGGATCCTCCAGTCTTTTTCCTCATCAATCATCATTTCTCTGTCCTTTTCCGCTTTCTCCACGAGATCTTCCATGGTAGCTTTATCTTCCAAATCCTCTTCTGTGGATGTTTGTCCGTGGTCCGTGACCATGATTCCTTTTAATTTGACAGAGGGCTCATAAATTCTTCCTATTTTGATGGCAACCGTGGTCGGGTCTTTCATCATCGAGGATATGAAAGCCAAGGCGTCTGCATGACGGTTGCCTTTTCTACACAAATGTCGAAAGACAATCTTCTCGATCCTGGAGGCGAGACTCTGAGCCAATGCCATGTACGCCATCATATTCTCATCTATGGTTTGATATTCTAGCTCAATTTGTCGAATGACGAGCTGTGAATCACTCGTCAGGCGCACATCATCAATTTCCATTTCTATGATCAACCGTAGCGCATGTATTACGGCTTCGTACTCGACTACATTGTTCGTGTGCTCTTCGAATTCTAGCCTGAATGAATGCACTATACGGTCCCCAGAAGGCGTGGTAATGACAATGCCTATTCCCGCTCCCTCTTTATTCCTGGATCCGTCAACGAAAACTTCCCATCTTTTAGAGTTGGAAGGAACCAGAACACTATTTGGATCTTCAATATCTTCTTCAAAGCCAGGTATCTCATCCACTCTGTCATCATTATCCAAGGGTAAATCCGCCAGGAAGTCTGCGAGAACTTGAGATTTTCTTGCCGTACGGGACTCATAAATGATCTTGTGCTGCCCCAACTGTGCGTTCCATTTGGCTATTCTCCCCACGGCCTCTGTATTTCCGAGCACCGCCCCCAGTGGAGCTTTGGTGATCACGCGTACGTAATGCGCGTCGAAATAAGTTCTCAACTTCTGACTTGCATGTACTAAGGCCAGGATGAGTTGTTCTAACTTGGTGTAATTTCTTTCTGCAGGAGACAAGGTTTTGCTGACGTAGTAGACGGGTTGTTCTTCCTTCAGGTTAGTTCTGACCAACACAGCGCTCACCGCGTTACTCGTTGCTGCAATGTACAAGGCCAACACTTCATCCCGCTCGGGCTTTTGAAGAATTGGTATGGCCGCCAGATATTCTTTTATCTTTTGAAATGCTTCTTCGCACGATTCTGTCCACGCGAATTTACTTTCTTTTTTCAATATATTGAAGAATGGCTTGCACTTGTCTGATGATCTTGCAATGAACCTTCCTAGCGCCGCTAGGCTCCCGTTAAGCTTTTGAACCTCCTTCAATTTGCGCGGTGACGGCATATCCACAATTGCTTGAATTTTGGCCGGGTCCACCTCTATTCCTCTTTTTGTAACCAAGTACCCTAAGAATTTGCCTGATGTAACTCCAAAAGTGCACTTCTCCGGATTGACTTTCATGTGACATTCCCTCATAGCCTGAAAAATTTCCCTTAGATCTTCTAAGTGACTGCCCGCTTTCTTGCTTTTGACTAGCATATCATCTACGTATACTTCAAGATTGCGTCCAATCCATGGTTCGAAAACCTTGTTCACCAACCTCTGATACGTCGCCCCTGCGTTCCTTAGTCCAAACGGCATCCTGGTGTAACAATACAATCCCCTCGGAGTAAAGAAGGCAGTGTGCTCTTGATCCTTTTGGGCCAACGCAATCTGATTGTACCCAGAGTATCCATCCATGAATGATAGTAACTCGTGTCCCGCAGTCGCATCGACAAGCTGGTCAATGCTGGGTAGCGGATAGCTATCTTTTGGGCACGCTTTGTTAAGATTGGAAAAATCTATGCAGATCCGCACGCCTCCGTTCTTTTTTGGAACGACTACCATGTTTGATATCCACGTCGGGTATTTGACTTCTCTGATGAATCCTGCTTCCAAAAACTTTTTCAACTCTTGCTCCACTGCATGCTGGTAATCTGGTGATATTTTCCGCAATCTTTGTCTAAATGGCTGCGTTCCTGGCTCTATCTTTAACTCGTGCTCCACAACCTTCGGATCTATGCCGGGCATATCTCCCATTTTCCATGCAAAAATATCAGCGTACTCAATTAGCAGTTTATGTAGTGCATCCTCCTGCTTTTTCTCCAATAGCGTCCCAATCTTTACCATCCTTGGTGATTCACTCGAGCTTATGTTCACTTCCTTAGTAGGCTCCACCGCGGAAAAAAGCGGCTCTGCAGCTCCTATGAGGGGAGCCTTCTTTAATTGCTATTTGGCGTGCGCTTTCCCCTTCACTGCTTTCATTGCCTCCATCTCATCAGGAGTCATACCGGGACAAGAAGTGCTCGCATTCCCGTCGAGCTTTGGTGTGGTAGCGAGAATCTCATTTGCTATATCTGTAAGGTGCTGTTCAATCGCCAAATTCTTGTTTCTTTCTGCTTCCCTCCATGGACTCGCCATTTCGTACGCGGGATCAGTGCGCACGTGCATTAAGCTTTTCCCTTTAGACTCTTCGAGATATTCATTGATAACTAGATTCTTGTTTTCTTCCTTACGAGCTTTCCTAGTATTTCGTTCCGCACGCTCCGCATTCATTCTGATTTCCGTCGCATGACACTCCCTTGCTATATCCTGATCTCCTTTGATTTGCATTTCTCCTTGATCCGTGGGAAAACTTAGGTACTGATGATATGATGATGCAACTCCTTTTAGCTGATGAACCCACAATCTCCCTATTATGGCATTATACGGCGAAGGCGCATCCACGATGCTAAAACTCGTATTAACCGTCAAGGGACCCACTTTTACTTCCAATATAATTTCTCCCTTAGGCTTCGAGATAGATCCATTGAAACCGTAAATAGTATACCGTGATGGGGATAACTGCTCATCCTTGAGATTCATTTTCAGGAACGCGCTGTAAAACATTACGTTCAAGGAACTCCCGCTATCAATCAAAATTTTCTTCACGTTCCATCCAGCAATCGGAAGAGTCAAAACTAACGGATCATTGTGCACATCCATATCTTGATCAACATCTGCTGCTGAGAAGCTTAAAGGTGTAGCCATCCATTCTTCCCACTGCTCCGTGGCCTCTCCGTTTATGCTGAAAATCTCATGGCTCTCCATTCGCTTTCTGAGTCGCTGGTTTATACCTTCCACGAGTGACGAAGATCGTGATTCTGAATGGGTGATCATTGTAACTACTTGGTCGTTTGGGGGAATCACAACCGTCTTGTTCCGTTGGTTACGCTGCTGCTGGTATACGTACTGTCCTAGATCTCCTGTGTCCACCAATCCTTGTATGTAATCTTTCAAAGTCTTGCAATCCTCAGTTCGATGCCCTTTGAACTCATGGTACTCGCAGAAATCTTTGTGGTTTTCATTCCGGGATGCCTGTTGTCCTCTTGACCATGGCCACTTCATATCTTCTCGGGACTTCAAGGTACGCAAGATTTGTGACACGCTAGTGTTCAGCTTTGTGTAGACGGCATCATTGAAATTGTAACTCTTTTTTCCCGTTCCAGGCTTTAGACGCTTGTTCTCGTACTGCCTTCCTCCATCGTGCGCCCTCTTTTCTGTGGGCACGGGCTCAACCGAATTGGTACGGTGCGTGCTTCCTTGCCCTTGAGATGACCTGTGATTGCTCCTTGGCCGATCCGTGGATCGATGCGACTGACCTCGCGGGTTGTCTCTTTGAATTTCCTGCAATCGTACGTGTTTCTCTAGGATGATGCGCAATGCTCCTTCGGTCTGCGGATCTGATCCGTGAATTTCCACAAATAGCGCGCAATGCCTATCCAGTCCCCAGGTAAAACCGCTGATTTTCGCCTCATCGCTCACGTTTCCTATCTCTTGGCAGATCTTCGTCCATCTTCTCTCATAGTCTCTGTAACTCTCTCCTGTCTTAGAAATGAGTCCGTGAAGCTTATCAGTCCCCGTCTTCAAAGCTTTGTTATACATGTATTGTCCCACGAACTTGGTGGCCAGTTCAGCATATGATCTGATGGAATTCGGAGTCAAGTTGTCGTACCATTGTAGCGCGACTCCTTTTAGACTGGACGGGAAATACCTGCACATTACCACATTGTTCCTTACCCATGGCGCCATAACCCGTGCGTAATACCTCAGATGCGCCGCGGGATCTTTGGTCCCGTCATAACATGTGAAAGTTGGCAGTGAACATTTCCTGGAAATCCTAGTCAATGCTAGCCGGGGAACGAGTGGTGTTGTCTGAGCATCGTGCATTGCTACTTCCAACCTGTTGCCCCCTTGGTGCGCTCTGATTGCTCTTAGCTCGGCTCTCATTTCTTCTATCTCATCTCGGTACTGACGTTCATGATTGTTGGGCATGCCGCCGCGGTTAGCTGGTCTGTTTACGGGTTGCATTCCATTACTGTACTCATCCTCATACTCATCCTCGTCATAGTCTCCCTCCATGTCATCTTCCGCGGACTGATTTCCTACTTCGTAGTCGTAGTCCATATCTCCCAAATAGTTGTTATTGCGCGGAATGGCTGGCGTCCGGACTTGCTGCTGAGGATGCATGATCATTCTTCTGTCCGGGTTGTTTTGAAGCCGGATGTTCTGCGAACCTTCTTCCCGTGCGGGACTTCTTGGAAGTTGGTACTGTAAAGGCTGAACTTGCTGCGCTCTTGCCATGACTGCGGCTTTTCCCTTTAACTCCTCATTTTCCCGTGCTAGGATGGCCATCGCGTCCGCCAGCAATTTTCGTTCCCTTTGTGCTGCCTTTAGCTCTGCCGCCAATAGTATGGATGCATTTGACTGAGGAGATGGCTCCGTACGCGGGATTGCTTCATGTGGATGGAAAAAATCTGCTTCTAACTCTTCTTCAACAGAATCATCCTCACTGGCCTCGATGTCAATGTGTGGATTTTCTTGTTCCACCCTCTCATGTTGCACGGCGGGACTTTGACCTGGTAACAAAACTCCGCTCCCGGGGAGCTGATATGGCAGTTGCAAGCGTGATGATCCTCCCAGCTCGCCTGGTGCCAATCCATACTGATGAAGATGGCCGACCTGCTTTTTAGCTTGCTCTTTAGCGGCTTGACAGCTCTCTGTTGTGTGACCCTTTATTCCGTGGTAATCGCAGTAATCCTCTGGGATTGCTCCTCCCACCTTGCCTTTGTTTTTCTCTGTCACTACTTTTGTCATTTCCATCTTTTGAATCTCTGCATCTTGAATGGCTTTCAAACTTCTCGCATCTGCCGCTGCTTTTGATGCGATCTTTTGCGCTTCTGCCATTGCATTCTTTCCTGCGAACTCTTTGTGTGCATCAATAGCTTGCGTCTTTTGATGCTGTTCCAATACTTTTTTCTTTGCAATTGCAACCATTTCCGCCGTAGCTTTCGTTGCGGCCTTTGACGCTTCTTTGGATGCTACAACTGTTCTCAGATCTGCTCCCGTCACCGTGCTCGCCTTTGTAGCTGCGGCCGTACGGTTTGCCTCCTGCTCCATGGCGATTTTCTGCGCACTTCTCGTCCTCACAGCGGGTATAAGATTCTTTGGCTTCGGGGGTTCTTTGGGTAAATCCATATTCTGCAATGAAACAAACAACAGAAAAACCCAGTAGATTTTTACAAGACTTGGTTAGTTAAATCATTAACATTGATCCGTTCTTCTTCCGGATTTGCTTCTTTAATCCTTTTTCGCTGTACCGTGCTGCTGTACTGTCACGTAGCTCAGGACCAAATGAAAGCATTAACATGACATTATAAGTAATAACAATTTACATATTTTCAATGCTATTACTTGCTCTCTTAGTGAGAAATATCTTATTGCTAATTTTGTTTTAAGAACACAAAGTCACTAGGAAAAGACTAATACTTTTACCGAGACATTATGTCCCTGTTTCTAGCGCCAAACTGTGAGCGCAAAAACCTATCTTCTTAGATTAAGAGCTCACAATCAATATCGCAGCATACATGCGAGTGCGATACAACAATGATATCCTAAGATATAACCTTGAAGAAAACCATTGCCCGAGATCATATGACTTATGAAACAGGTAATGATTAACATACTGATTCTTATAATACGTAAACTTATAGCTGATCCCGTACGGGATGATCATACTTGCTTAGTAACATCGATTAGTAATTCATATACATGACTTTGATAAGAACCATTACCCGAGATCATATGACTTATGATACCAGTAATGATTAGCGTGAATGCTCTTGTTATATATATACCCATGGCGGATCCCGTGTAGGATGATCATGCTAGCTTGGAATTAATGATTAGTAACACGTAGATAGATGACAATATTGATAATACATATATGAGACCAAAACATAGAGTATACACGAGACCAAAACGAATTTGATTGGGGTTTGATATACGATAATATAAATGAAGAACTTCTCATCTCATTTATGAGATTCATCGAAGGTATTTAAGTTATACTTGAGTGATTGATCTGACTTACAATGGTGTGATTCTAGTGCTCAGTTTTGGATTGGATTTATGACTAAAACCCTTTATCCTTACTTTTCTCTCTCTCCTTCCTAATTTTGGTCGACCCCCTCTTCATTCTGAGGAGGTCTATATTTATAGAAATTATTACATATTCACTGTTCATAGGTTATCCCGCACGGTTCTTTACCCTACGAGCATACGGGCTTGCATGATCGCGTCAATCCCGCACGGGTTGTAAGGCTCGCGCTCTCTTTCAGGATATTGCTTGGCTGTGGTTGCGCCACATCGTGACCGTACATAAGTCCGTTGCATGTATTGTAACCGACACGTCTCAACTGCTCCCCTGCATGACCGCCACGTCTCAACCACCTTTTCTGCATGATTGCCACGTGCATGTCTCATCTTAACCGTTGATTTTGAATCGTCTTGAGATCTGATAAGGCGCCATAGGCTTTCTCTCCGTGCTTCTTGTTGCACCATACTAAGCTACTCCCTTCCTCAGATCTTGCCACGTGTAGCATGCTAAATGTGCTATTACACATTTCACCTGATAACAGCTACCACAACCTATACCATTATTATAAAGAGAAGGGCCGTCGGCCGATGTCATCGCCAGGTTTACATCACTAACATAACCACAAGCGCCACCTGCGTAGGATACACAAAAGATGTACACTTTCATTTTAGATGTTCATCAATGATCTCCAAAAATAATTATAAGAAAATTGAAAGAAAAATAAAATCTTTCTTTTTTATTGGTAAAGAAATTAGTGTTAACAAGTTTCAAACTCAAGTTATTGGTATTGTCATCTAGTGACTTTACCATTGACCATTACAGTGTTGACTACAATGCATCGACCCAGAAATGATTAATCTTTCACAGCTACAAAAACAATCATATTCTCAAAAATACACACAACGATCTCTCATATTTATTTTAGTTAAATTTTGAATATAAAATCTGATGTCGTAATATCGTGTATTACACTAGTAATATGTTCCAATATTCTTAAACAAAGTACCAAGTTTTTATATAAAATAAAAAGATTAAAAAAAAAATCTGACACAAGATGACCTAAACCCAAAACATTCTAATTTGACATTGTACATGCACGTACATGAGTACATATATTCATTCTAATGTGCATGAACACACTCGCACTCTATATTGACTTACCATCAGTACCCCCGTAGAACGTGGCTGCTGCCGATGAGAAACCGGCAGACTCAGTAGCTATCAGTGACGCATTCAACAGTTTTGGATTGAAACATGAACAATAACGAACCAGGAACAAAATGGTAAAGAAACATGAATATATATGGTGGAACATCTTAAGAGAAGCCATGGATCGCAACAAACTAGTGAAACAAAAAATTTTATTATTTCTGGAATCAATAATTTTTTGTGGAAGTGATGGGATGAGGTTAACTATGGGAGAACCTAAGTATTTATAGTCAAATAAGGAGGCACATATAGAAAAACATCTTAATCAAATCCTAATTTAAGGATCTTTATTTTTCCAGCATGTTTTCCTTTTCCAACCCTTCCATAATCAGCCTCTGTTTTGCTCAACTTTTACTACAATTCAGCCCTCAAACTGATCAAACTACACGTAAGGGTTTAAGTTTCTAATTAAATTTCATTTATTTCCCTTTTTATTTCTCCTCCACTACCACCACCACGAACATCACCTTCTTTGTCTTTTAAATTAAATCAAAGACTACCTTCTTAGTTGTCAAAGTTATCAGATGTGGAAAGTAATCAACTGTTGAGAGTGATTATTATCTTTACATGCAATCTGCTAGAGTCGATTATTTCACGTAATTGTGGTAATAAGTTATACATTTTGGTGTAAATATAGAAAGAGGATCATTAACATGTAATTAAAATTTGATGTACGTATATACATACGGATATATTGACGTTCCTTTTTAGAAGATCCGATTGAATATTTGTATTTGCTAATAGAATCGGCTGGAATATCTCTGTAATATCCATTAATTAATGGTTGATTTATAAGAAATAACATAGGTAAAAGAAGAAATTTGAATCATATAGGACCAACTCATTTCACGTCTTCCATAAAATTCAGATACATATATAGTCCCTGTACATTGGTTATCATCATCAACATTCTTATTAGGTAGGTCTCAAAGGAAATCTGTTATATTTCAAAGTATTGGTGTTTGGATTTACAAGATCAGCAACCACATTTTTCTCATCAGAAACTGAATCAAGCCATGTTATACATAGGCTTCTACGTAGCTTTTGTTTATAGTTTGTACCATGCTAAATTATTAGGCCTAAAAGGTGAAACACCACGGATACAATTTTCTCCTTCTTTGCTCATTTTCTTCTCATTTGTGCATGAAGAGTTTTCCTATTTTTCCTCTATTAATTCTTTCTTAAGAAAAACAAGCCATTTGCTCATTTTCTTCTCTTTTGTTCATGAAGAGTTTTCCTATTTTTCCCCTATTCTTTCTTTAAAAAAAAACCACTAATGGTAGCTACACAAATATTATCTCAATGGAAGATGTTACAGGAAAGTATTACAGGTAGGGGTGCACAGAACCGACCCAACCCGATAGACCGATCCGAAACCGACTCCAAAAACCCGAACCGTACACCGAACCGCGATCGAACGGTTCACAACAGTTATGATATTTTTGAAACCGATAGATCTGCGGTTTCCAGCGGTGGCTAATCGTAGCCGACCGATCAGACCGACACCGACAATAATAACCGTTGGATGATAAGTTAGTATAATAACCCTAGTGTATAATATAATAATTTCTCGAACATCTAGCCCCTCTCCTTCTCTTCCCCGACCTCTCTGTCCCTTTCATCTCCTTCTTCTCTTCCTAAATCCTAATCGAAATCATATATGTCGTTGTTTGTTCCTTCTTTTGATTATTATTAACTCAAATTCTTATTAACATAAACTCGTGATGAAAATTATAGTTCTCGCCGTCAATTTCGTTATCACCAACATCCATTTATATACTGTGGGCAGAAGAATGTTGTAGCTCTAATGAAAGTGGCCGTGGATTTGATTAATTCTGCATGTTTGGGAGAGATTGAATTTGTAAATCCATGGTCTCTTTAAGAAATATTTGACATTTTTATTTAAGTTGAATGTGAATTTGTTTGTTCCTATAAAAAAAAATAGTGAATTTGTTGTATTCACTGTGTGATTTACTCTACTTAAACATCAATTTGATTATTTGGATCATTTACTTGTTGATAAAATAAATTGGACCAGAAAGAACTCAAAATCAATACGTGGTTTTTTCTACTTTTGTTTTTGATGTTTTCGCTTTTCGAAGAACCGACCGCCTAAAACCGGTCACTAACTCGGCCGGTCCCAAACCGAACCGAATCAGATGACTAGTGTTAACGGTTTTGGAAGTTCAAAACCGATAAGTTACGGTTCAGTGATTGGTTTTGCTAAAAACCGCACCGAACCGACCGTTGTGCACCCCTAATTACAGGGATATTACAGCCTTAATTTAAAGTGATTTCTTAAATGTCATTTTTTTCTTTCCACATCTGATAATATATTGACAACTAAGAAGTTTAATGTTTTATTTTATTAGTTGGTGGTGATTAAGGTTAATAAATAATTAATTAAGGTGAAGATTACTGATCAATATTTTCCACCATTTCCTTTCTCAAATTTATCTTCTTCTTAAGTGTAATCAACGTTGTGTTTTCTTTCAAAGAAGAACTTGTTGTACTTGATTACGGAGATCTACGTCTGTAACAGTTTTTGGTGATGTTGTCAAGCCTTACGTTCAGCAATCAACAATAATATATATACTGGATTAGAAATTATTTCGTTAGTAAATTATATATATTCACCCGTTAATTTTGCCCTGCCATTAATGGTGGTTATTGGCCATTCACTCCAAATCTGATTACATGCTCGCATATACGGTGCAAAGATCTCTATCTATGTCGTGAAGCAAATGTTAATTACTTTGATTATGTACATCACTCCGTAAATTAAATAAGAAAATATTTAAATATCCTCGACTAGTAAACAATCTTTGACTTAATTCTTGGTATTTCTTTTGGGCAACACTGCACCACACATCTACATAACTCACCACCAGGCACCGTAGAGTGTGGTTATGTGGTGCTGGCACTCTTCAAACTCTTGTGCTTTTGTTCAGCTGCTTAATAGGCCACACATCTAATTGAGTTTGGTAACAACTTATGCGTTTGATTAGATTTTGTGTTTTATGAAGTATTCGGATTAGGGACGAGGATTATAGTGTATCAACCACAACCAACATACCTTGACTGGGATTCATCAGGCGTACATGACACATGCTATACAAGCTTAAACAACCTTTCTTATAAATTTATAATAATTTTGGAAACATGGTTTCACATAATCTGATGGATGGGTACGTAGATCACACAATTACATAACATACAATAGCTTCTATCTGAATCATCTAATGAGTAGAAGGGTTTCTCGAAGATGAGCATACAGCTTTATATATTTGAGATGAAAAGCTAACAAGCTACCGGCAGTAGCTATTATTAATTAGAAATTGACGGCTGACCGGTATGTAGCACCAGCTCGCCACCCTGCTGGAATGACGTTCGTCGCAACAATCATCTTCCCGTTAGCAGACTTCAAACGTAGAGAAAAGGGACCCTTCAATGCAGTTGCTGAGTCCAACTTCCAGACAGCACCCCATAATCGTTGCATTGGTCGCCAACTAGAAGAAACTGATATAGCTTGAAGATCAATGGAGGCAATGTCGCCGTCTCCGGTGGGATATTCAACCAGCGTGGCGAAATAGTTAGGGTTTGAACCAGCATCAACTCGAAACACTATATTGGTGCCTGGATAATTGCAATTCACTCTGCAAGCCGCACAAAATATTAGTCAATACCTTAATCAGCTGGTTCATTTGGAACACAGATGGAATAAGAGCATGCATGGAAGAAGAGATATTGACCGTTGATATTGTATCTTCAAGACTCCAGCATTCCTCAACTGTTGTGCTTGACCAGAAATAGCCATGGCTCCAAAAGCAGTACCACTCAGATCAAAATGGGTGGATTCTGAGACACAACCTGGGCACTCGTCTGTAATCACCACAGTTACTGGTTTTCCTGAGCAAGATGAATGTGTTGTGCATTTCACCTGATAACAGTTACCACACCCTTTGCCCGACTTAAAAAGAGAAGGGCCTCCTGCTGATATCATTGAAGAGAAAGGTGGTTTCCCTACGTCACTCCCATACCCGCAAGCGCCACCTGTGTACATATACATAAATATAGTGTCATCTAAGATGTTCATTGATGATCGCCCAAGATGGTTCTTTCATGGCTACGAAAACATTGTAAAACAATATGTAGTTGTCAATGGAAAATCTAGTTGGTGACTTTTTAGCTACATAATGTCTTTGTTAAGCTCTCACACGTACAAACCTGACGTCTAGAGCTTCTCTACCGTATTTTTGTTATCGATAAAAAAAATTATATTCTAGGCTAAAATGAAAAAAAAACTTATTCAATTAATCTGGGACAGAGGAAGTATTAGTCAAGATATAATTGTTACAGGAGGGAAACAACCTTCCTTGGTAGCTCATAAACGAGCGCCACGAATGCTACTTACATAGAGTAACCAACCTTATACAACCCATGAGTCCATAAGAAACTATGCATAAAAATGGCATACAGAAAAGTCATATTCTGAAGCAAGTTTGTTTTCTTATGATCTATATTGGGGGCATATGTAATTGTCTTGGGAAGACATCCTCTATGAAAAAGAGGTTCGTCAGGAGGCGACGTTTACCATTCCTAAATCCCTGTTAAAACTCTTTTAGAAAAAATTTAAGAAATTATCTTTCTAAGCGTCAAATCCTTGTTCTCAAATATTTGTTAAAAAAAAAAAAAAACTAATTTGGCACAAGATGACCAAAAAACAATTTAACTTGACGATATGCATGCATGCACATGGGTACATATTCTTTCTACGTGCTTGAATACACTCACTCTCACGACTTACCATCACTACCAGCACCATTTGGACCTCCGTACCATGTAGCTCCGGCTGATGAGAAACCGGACGCAGTAGCTAGCAGTGACACATTTAAGAGTTTTGGATTGAAACACGAACAATACTGAATGAAGAACAAGCTAGCTGAAAAGATGGTAAACAAATATGAATAAGTTAGGGGAAACATCTTAAGAGAAGCCATGGATAGAAACAGGTGAAATGAAGATCTTGGGAAGTCTTTATTCTTTTGGGGTTTGAAAGCTTTTGTTGTGTTGGGATAAGTCTAGTTATCAGAGAAGAACATAGTATTTATAGTAAAATTAAGAGGGATTGCTTTAATATTTATATAGGAAAAACATCTAAATCAAATCTAAAAATCAAATCTTGAGAGATTAAAAAACCTTGTGAGAATTGCACGTACTCTTTCCGTAATTACTTGTTCTGTTCTCTATATACTTACTAATTTTAATAAGTGAACACATCATCTTAATTGCGAGTAGTTAGGGCTGGGTGTCGGGGAAGACCCTCGCACAAGTAAAATCATCATGAAATTTCAATAGCTTACGGTAGTATTGAGTGATAATACTAGTGATTTGAGTTCGAAACTCATTTACTTTAAATCTCCCCGAGTTCGATGCCTAGTGAACACATCATCTAATTGCAGGCAGGGAGTCGGGGAAGACCCTTGCACAAGTAAAATTATCAAGGAAGTTCAATAGGTTACAATAGTAAAGTTATTGAGTGATAATACTAGTGACCTGAGTTCGAAACTCGTTTGCTTTAAATCTCCTTGAGTTCGATGCCTAGTGAACACATCATCTAATTGCGAATAATTAGGGCAGGGAGTCGGGGAAGACCCTCGCACAAGTAAAATTATCAAGAAATTTCAATAGAGTACAGTAGTAAAGTTATTGAGTGATAATACTAGTGACCTGAGTTTAAATCGTTTGCTTTAAATCTCCCTGAGAGTTCTATGCCTAGATGATATGGTGACACTTTGGCAACTCACAAAAGGTAAAAAAATACTGGAAATTTTTCTCTTCCAACGGATTAGGCCCAGTTGGCAAACTTTTGGATATTTGGACTAGTATAATTTTAAGCTGTGCTGCATAAAAGGTGATAAAGTTCATCCAAAATGCTCCAGTTCCGAGCTCATCCTAATTAGTAATTGCCAGCATGATTAAGAGCTTCCCAAATGAAAATAGAAAGGGGCCAACATCCGTGGATGTACCTAGTATATGCATGGCAAAGGAGATAACCAGGTATATGGTGTGGCATTGGCCATTGGAGATCCGGTCAAACTTATGTAAAGATACGCAGAACAATCAGCAATAGTATTACCGATTTACTTGACCCGTATACACTGGAATTACAGATTCTTGTTTTACTAATTAATGGCTTACTAAATAAATTTCAGTTAGTACTGAAAGTGATTTACCCGTTAGGTCTGCCATTGATGGTGGTTATTGGCCATTGACTTCAAATCTTGATTAACGGTTTCTTGCATGGGGCTAAGTCAGCGGTGTTTAACTTGCTTGCATGGTGAAAAGATCTCTCTATCTATGTAATTTTGATTACATCACTCCGTAAATTAGGAAACATTCTATGCCTTAATTCTTGGTGTTTGTTTTGTGGGATATGAAACCACTCATCTACATGACTCACCATGGCACGGAAGAATGTGTGGTGTGGTGCTGGAACACCTCAAACTAGTAGTTGTTCAGCTGTTTTACGTACTCGGCGGCCGCACTCGAAGTCGGTAAAATCCTACTATCCTCAGCCGACTAGCTGAAATTACTAATTTTGAGCAGCTATCGAAGCATGATTGTGAGGAAGATTAATTGTCAACTTAATTGGCGAAAGAAGTTTGTGATTGATTGGAAAAGAAGGCTATGGGAACTCTTTTCAGTTTTCACTGTACTAAAGATGCACATAAAGTTTCTTATGGACCATGGGTTGTGATCGGCTATGAGGGCTTCTTATACTAATTTATTAGTACTGGGCTTCTTAAACTGTTTTAGTAGTATTTGTTGGGCTTGTCTTTGATCATACATCTGATCTCATCTCACGCTTGCTGGCTTCTCTTACCGATGGTTTTTTACATGCTATGAGTTACGAGTAGACTACTAGACTTGCATCGTGTTTGTGTGTGTTTTTTTCTCATGGATTTGACTCGTCTGAATCTCTCAAAATGGAATCCTACAACCACATAGTGCTTTTTTAAATCTCTCATAATGGAATCTGTTACAAACATTTATGCCATGGTTCCTTACTTCTGCAGGGTGCAAATATCTAAATTTTACCCTTTTAGATACTTTTTTCAGACCTATTGCCGATACTAAATAGCAGTCAAAAATTTGTATCCGTTTTTCATGATATTATGCGTGGATCAGATACATCATGGTCAATTCCTCCGAAAAAATTATGGGTGATTCTTCCACAATGGAATCTGACAAGTGAGATTTCGAGTAAGTGTTTACATAATCTTCTTCTGTCCGAAGAAATAATTCATCGAAATAATGAATCTCACTGAAATTATTAGATTCGTCTGGCTGACTTTTACCATTGTGTGAGTTATAGTCGTTTTGATACATGATTCAAACATGACCAAGTTATAAGCTAGGTCTGAGTCAGGTAGCAAGTCAGATCTAAAAATAAATAAAAAAAGGTCTCGCATCTGGTGCAAACCAAGTCAACAAAAACAAACACAATGTTAGATGCATTTGGTCAATAAAAGTAAATGCCAAAAACGGGAAGGGATGCACATATACACTCCTGTGCTTTTCAATTATCTCCAAACCAACAACGGAAGGGATTCCTAGTATGTTGCTTAGAAAACTTGTGCCTAACTTGAAGATGGGCTTGCTCATAAACATCTCAAGCGCAGAATCAGAAAGTCTACTCTTTAGTTTGGAAAAGATTCATCTGGAATGTGTTTTAGGCCAGAAAGAATAGGTAGCGAGCGTCGCACGTTACATTGGACACAGGGGGGGGATCCAGTTTAGAGCATGGGTGTGCACTTGCTACTCCAGCCTAGCTGAATCCAAAGCCTAACTTGAGCAGCTATCGAAGCTTGATTGTGAGAATCAAAGGAACTAGCTGTACTGTTGCTTGGCAGTATAGAGGAGTCATTGAGGATATTACTTTCAGTCTTTCTAATTTCAGCAT
>JAJJMA010120400.1:9238-24072 GCA_023529015.1 Papaver nudicaule
TATGTTTGATCCTTGCATTCTGCACTTGGTTCTTAGCCCAAAATATGGCACTAATACTATCACAATAAACAGGAAGTTGATCCTGCCACACACCCAAGTCATCAAGCAATCCTTGTAACCATATAGCTTCCCTAAATGCCTCTGTCACTGCCATATACTCTGCCTCCGTAGTTGAGAGAGCCACAGTAGACTGCAATATTGATCTCCAACTTATTGGTGCTCCTGACAAAGTAAATACATACCCTGTAGTCGAACGTCTCTTGTCCATATCACCAGCAAAGTCAGAATCCACATAACCAACACACAACTGATTGTTACTGTCTTCCTTCACAAACTCCAAGCCAACATCAATTGTACCGTAAAGATACCTCAAAATCCATTTCACAGCTTGCCAATGTCCTTTACCAGGATTATGCATATAACGACTGACCATACTTACTGCATGTGAAATGTCAGGCCTCGTGCACACCATTGCATACATTAATCTACCTACAGCATTAGCATATGGGACTTGGGACATATACTCACGCTCTTCTTTGGTACTGGGAGACATTTGAGCACTCAACTTAAAATGAGCAGCAAGGGGAGTACTACAGGTTTAGTTCCTTCACAGACACCAAATTTCTGTAACACTTTCTTCAAATATGCCCTCAGAGACAAACAAACTCTACCCTTATCTCTGTAACGTTGAATCTCCATTCCAAGAATCTTCTTAGCTTCTCCCAAATCTTTCATCTCAAACCTAGACGACAATTTTCGTTTCAAATTATCAATCTCTTTCTTGTTATTCGATGATATCAACATGTCATCGACATACAAGAGCAAATATATGAAAGATACATCTTGTAGCTTCTTGAAGTACACACAGTGGTCATAGTGACTTCTTGAGTATGTTTGGCCAATCATAAACTGGTCAAATCGCTTGTACCATTGTCGAGGAGACTGCTTCAGCCCGTACAACGACTTCTTCAGTTTACATACCCAATCTTCTTTTCCAGCAACCTCAAATCCTCTCGGCTGAGACATATAGATCTCCTCTTCTAGATCACCATGTAAGAACGCCGTCTTCACATCTAGCTGAACTAGGTCTAAATCATATTGTACTACCAAGGCCAACAAAATACGAATTGACGAGTGTTTCACAACTGGAGAGAACACCTAGTTGTAATCAATTCCTTCTCTTTGGGCATAACCTTTTGCAACTAACCTTGCCTTGTAGCGTACTTGATTCTCTAGGGATCCTTCTTTCTTTGCATATACCCACTTGCACCCAATGGCCTTCTTACCGTTCGGAAGTTTCATAAGAATTCATATGCCATTCTTGTCAAGAGACTCCATCTCCTCTTTCATTCCACCTTGCCATTCTTCACGCTCTACACCTTGTATAGCTTCAGCATAAGTGGTTGGAGTACCATCTTCAACAACTGGTAATGCATAAGTTACATAATCATCTAACCTTACAGGTCTTCTAGTTTTTCTTTTTGGTTTGCTGGGTGTTACAGTCTTCGTAACTGTAAATTCTGCATCATCTACTGCTTCTTGTTCCTCTTCACTAACAGCGTCACTATCATTTTGAACATCAGTAGTTACTTCTCTTGTAGATTCCTCATCTTCAGAAGTAGACTCAATAGATACAGACTTAGCTGGACTTGGTGGAACTGCCTCAAACTCCACCTGCTGCAAAGGCTTACTAGTACTGGTGCTTTTGTCCTCTACCTGCTGAGAACCCCAAGACTTTACCATAGACATCTCATCAAATGTAACATCTCTACTCATGACCATCTTCTTCTCAACTGGATCCCAAATTTTGAATCCCTTCACTCCACTTTTCATGCCCATAAAAATCCCTTTAACAGCACTACTATCAAGCTTGTTTTTACTAACATGATACCATGCAGGGCAACCAAAGATATGAACTGAGTCATAATCATAAGCTGGCTTACCAGGCCACTTCTCCATATGAGTTTTTCCTTCTAATGCAGCTGATGGCAACCTATTAATGAGGAAGCATGCATATGTAACTGCCTCAGCCCAGAACACTTTACCTAATCCAGCATTAGATAACATACATTGTACCTTCTCCAGTAGCGTACGATTCATGCGTTCTGCAACCCCATTTTATTGCGGTGTCTTCCTAACTGTGAAGTGTCTATTTATCCCCTCATCCTGACATACTTGCAAGAATGGATCACTCTTGTACTCACCACCATTGTCCGAACGTAGTACCTTGATCTTTCTGCCAGTTTGGGTCTCAGTTGCCTTCTTCCACTTCACAAAGACTTCTAGGACATCACTATTATGCCTCATGGTGTACACCCATACGCGCCTAGAATAGTCATCAATGAACGACACAAACCAATGCTTCCCTCCCAATGATGCATTCTTGGAGGGACCCCAGACATCTGTATGAACATAGTCAAGAACTCCACATGTCTTGTGGATTGCAGTGCCAAAGCTTGTTCTTGTTTTCTTGCCTTTAACACAATGTTCACAGAAGTGTAATTTGCAGGCTATATCACCCTTTAACAGATTCTGTTGAATCAATGCATGTAACGACTTCTCACCAGGATGTGCAAGTCGCATATGCCATAACTTCGTGGTCTCTTTTGCTG
Organism: Papaver nudicaule; assembly: GCA_023529015.1. NCBI lineage: Eukaryota > Viridiplantae > Streptophyta > Magnoliopsida > Ranunculales > Papaveraceae > Papaver > Papaver nudicaule. The sequence continues at coordinate 11,851 of JAJJMA010120400.1, forward strand.
CACTCTCAATGTGCTCAGAAACTGACACATCTCCAGTTATTGCACTACCCATTAAGTAATACAAATTGTGATGCCGTGTGCCCTTCATGATTACCAAAGATCCAGAGATTACCTTTAGAATACCGTTCTCCGCTACTAGCTTGTGGCCTTTTTCTTCTAAAGTTCCGAGTGAAATCAGATTCTTCTTCACATCAGGTACACACCTGACTTCCTCCAACTCTCTAACCATACCATCATGCATCCAGATTCGAACATTCCCTATCCCAACTACCTTACAAGTATTGTTATTTCCCATTCGTACTTCTCCATCAAACTTCCCAAAGCTCGAGAACCAGTCACGATGTGGGCAAATATGATATGTAGCTCCAGAATCAAGTACCCATGTGCCTTCAGTAACGACACAAGCAGATGGTGTCACAGTTAGTGAGAAATCAGAACCATCATCTGATTCTTCACTTGCCTTCGCAATGTTCACCTCGGTTTTCTTGTTATCTCTTTCATGCTCCTTGCGCTTGGTACAATCCTTTGCCCAATGACCCATGTCATGGCACCATGCACACTCATCCTTATGCAGTCGCGTTCTAGACATAGAACGTCCTGTTCTCTTACCACGATAACCAGATTTCTTCTTCTTGTCTGTAGAACGACCTCTTGCATAAAGCACGTCATTGTCTGCTTCATATGCAATGTCTTCTCTATTCATCTTCCTAAATTCTTCACTTCGAAGTGCTGTAGTGACATCTTCATATGTCAACTTCGCCTTGCCGTGCATTAAAGCTTTAATCAAGGGTTCATACTTATCAGGAAGAGAATTCACCAGACACAAAGCTTGTTCCTCGTCGTTTATGACTTCATCATAATTCACCAGATCAGTAAGCAGTTTATTAAACGAATCTAGATGCTCCGTAAGTGTTGCACCCTTCTTCATATTATAGTGATACAAACTTCTCTTAAGATGTATCCTATTAGCCACGTTCTTCACCAAGTATTCTTTCTCTAGCTTTTCCCAGATATCCTTAGCTGAAGTCTCGTGCTGATAATTAACTCTTACTGCCGTCGCCAAACAACCTCTTATCGAACCAAGACATAATTTATTCAACTTGTTCCATTGCTTGTCAGTCATCTCCTTTGGCCGACCTTCTAGAGCCTCGTCTAGGTCAAGTTGAACAAGTGCATCCATCACGTCTGTTATCCATAAACCAAAGTTATTGGTTCCCGTAAACTTATCAACTTTGATTTGTGCTCTATGAGTATGTAGTATTTCTTCCTTAGTTTCATTATCCTTTGTAGTCTCTGAATCAGGCTTCTTCGTGTTTTCATCCTCTGAATCACCCATGACTCACAAAAGCGATAAAAACTAAACTTTGAGATTAATAATAACTCAAACCTTCAGAAAATACCTTCACTGCAATACCAAGAATTACCCCTAGCTCCAAGATCTGACACCCTTGCTCTGATGCCAATTGTTGCGCTAAAACATGCGGAAGCGTTTAACCAACAGCTACAAAGGTAATCTTAATATGCCAAGAACACAAACACACACAATCAAAAAGACAAGAATTAACGAGGTTGAATCCTCTGGAAGGAATAAGTGATTTTATATATTATCATACAGAGAGAATATATAAAACCCAAGAGAGAAGAAGAGCTTCTGGTATATCTCATAGGTTCTCCCAAGGGCTCTATTTATATAGGTTACATACTTACCCTACAAGTAAAGGGTTTCCTAATACTTGTCTACAAAGAACATTCTAGACATACATAGAATTTCCTAGTTTAGGCATAAGTAAACAATTATGGAATGTCCTAGAATAATCTAGAATTCCACCGACTCACCAAGTTGAGTTTCCATAAAAATCCTAACTTGTGACCGACCTAAATCCTACAGTTGCCAATCAGAATAAATGTAAGGTCCACCTCCAAAATAGATCCTAGAGTCGTGGGTAGCATCTTGACCATTTTCGAATAACTCCAGAGCAAATATGCGGGAGAATCGGCATGCCGCTGCAATTTGTGGAACTAGGGAAAGGGAAGATGAACGTCCAAAACCAGCCACTCCTTTAGCACCTTTAGCAAGTCCACTTAACATACTACCAGTAGACGCACAACCGAATGTAATCCTGCGAGGTGAAGCAAAAGTTTTTTCTGGGTTGTCAGGGTTAGATGTAATAGTAACAAGATCTGAAATCAACTCACCTTTTCTGACAGAACGAGTAACTGGGTTAAATGTGTAAATGCTACATGCACTGTTAACAGTGCCATTACATAATCTGGATGTACTGACTGTCGGTTTGTTTGCTAGTGAACACTGGGGTGACGTGTGTAAATACCAGAGAAAACTAGAATATCTCGAAATGCGCGTTTTATTCAAGAATCAAGATATAAAAGTCAAAGAAGGTACATACACTCTGCTCTAGAGAGTAATACATAAACTTCCCACAATAATCAACTCCGAGGAAATCAGAAAAAGAGCCGGACTATTTATAGGAACATAGTCCCGTTAAGATACAGACACGTGTTAGACAAACTCTCTCTTTCCTCTGATCTCCTCTGACACCCGTACACGTACTGTCTTTCGGACATAACACTATCTGACATCCTACTGCTTTAGGAGGACATACATGTCGTATGCTTTCTCTTGCACGTGTGTCCTCTCCGGCACTACTCCCCTTCTTCTTCTCCCCTTGTGCTCTTTCCTTCTCCCTCGGGCGCTGACACCCCTTCGACTTCTGCCTTCTCCTCTCTTTCTCCCTCTCGCCCTCTCACCTTCCTCCTTCTCCCACGGGCACTGGCGCCCCTTCGACTTCTGCTTTCTCCTCTCTTTCTCCCTCTCGCCCTCTCACCCTCTGCTTCCCCCCTCTTCTCTCTCGGGCGCTGGCGCTCCATGGCTCCCGCCTTCTCCTCTCTTGCTCCTGCTATGCAGTCCCATATGGGGGTGTCTACATAAAGTCCCCTGGCTTTTGTATATAGTGCATGCCTATATGGAAAAGTCATGTGTTTCCCTCATTTCACTTGGGCTTCTTTTCTTGACACGGAGTCTATTTTTCACCCCCTCTCCTTGCGGCTGGCGTCGGACCCCCATGGCTTCTTCTTCCTTACTTAGCCTCCTGGTTTCTGCCGCTGGTCTCGAAAGTGGAAGTCAGTAAACATTCTAGATCTTATGAATCTCTAAAAGTTGCTCTTCTACACATATTGCCCGTCTTTCCTAATTTGATTCTTGACCTCATTTTCCTTCTCCTTGCTAGTCCCCACCTCTGGTGTTTGTCAGAGGTGGGTCCTAGGCACGTTGTCTCTGACCGTTGCATGACTGTTTTGCCCCTTGACCGTCCTTCACTTCCTTATAAATTTGGCCCTTTGGGGTTGTTTTCTCTCTTATTCAGATTTCCTACATCCTTCGTCATTCTTTTAAGGCGGGATGAATGATGAGGAAGTCGCCCGTGACCCTATAAACGCCCTCCACCGTGGTCGGGGGCGAGGGAAAAGCATGCCTAAGGGTTGTTTGGTTCTCTCTCACCCCTCAACGGAGGGTAGGTCCTTTCTCCCAAATGACCCCCGCATCCATTACGAAATGCCCACCTGGTGCCTTACCCCGGACTCACAAGGCTTCGATGTGACTCGCGACAGCGACTGGCTCATTTGGGGCGAAGACAAGACTCCTGCTGAGCTTCCCTTGGCCCAGATTCCCCGTCTTGCAGTGGAACGTGGAGACTTTCGTTCTTCCCATGATATAATTCACGTCTTTGGTAGAGCCTTGCTCGGAGTGGCCTTATTGGCTTGATCATATATTTTCCAAGAGTTCCCATCGTCAACGGTTCGAAGAGCTGGGTATCACGCGGGCCCTCGATTTTTCTAGACACAGGAGGATATACCGATCGTCTGGCGACTTGGGCAGGTTAGTACTTCGTTGGATCAGGCAATATCATACATTCTTCTTCGCCTGGGGGGGAAGGGGGGCCTACTTTGGAGGACGCTGTCGCTCTAACCAGCCTTCCCTTGTACGCCTATCATTCATACCCTGAGGTGTTAGAGTTTAATGATGAGGATAAAGCTTTGTTTAGGACCCTGATGGATGTGCGCGCGAAGACTGCTCTCCACCCCGCACGCTCCCAATCAGCGAAAGAAATACACCAAAGGGCTTCCGACGGTGCTGCTTCTTCTAGTGGGTCTTCTCGTGGTAAGGCGACCTACACCTGCTGGATTGAGTACTTCGCGCCTCGGTTAGATTCTAGGATGAAGGGTAAAAGGAGTAAAGAGGATCCCCTCCCCGATATTTTAGTGACTCCTCCTTTTCACGGTTTAGGCGATCGCGCAGAGTGTGCTGCTTTTCTGGCCTACTGGATTTCTCATGATATCTTCGAATACGAGACGAAAGACGTTGTAAAGGAGGAATTGATCAGGATGGCCGTTTCGATGTCCAAGGGTGTCACCTTCCCCCTCGCTCCCATGTTCCTTGACGGGTTTTATCGTCATATGGATCTTCTGGTCAAGGACTTACGCCTTTGTAATAACCCTACTTACACCGTGGAGACTGCTCTTCCCACGAGCTTTCTTCAAATGTGGTTGTGGGAACACTACCCCGACTATTGTATTGAGACTAAGGTTCTAGGGCCTCCCTCCCGCCGGTGCGACCCTCTCAATGTTCATCTTGCATGGCATCCTCGCACGGCTCTGTATGAGGGGATTCGGTCGAAACCAGACAATGTGCAGCTGGCTAAACTTTTAGATAAACATAGGAGTTTTCATTTCTGGCCCTTTGATGAGCGGGAGACAGGTCCTGCTCACTACCCTTTCTCGTTCGGCAAGTCTGGTGATAGGTTGGACCCTCGTGCATGGATGTTTGACGCACAATGGGGGCATGTCTTAGTCCTTTCTCGTGGATATATCCCTGGTTTCTACAATGGTGTATTTTCTCCATAAATATATCGCGTCGACCGGGTAGCACGCCAGGTTGGTTTCGATCAGGGGGTCTGTTCTGCGTCCTCTGTGAGTCGTGCTGACTCCGGCTTCATGGGTAATACCTATAATCGCTTTGTATTCCCTCCTAGAGACACTGTTCGTACTGGCAGAAGAATGCCCTTTAATCTCCCTGTACCCTTCCTTGGTCGCGAGCAACAAGTTACTTCCAAATGGTATTCGTATTGGCAGAACGGGCTTCATTACGTGATTGAGTTCCTAGGTTCGTCCCCTATCCTTGTCACAGGGGAGCATCCTCGGGTCCTTCACGCCTCTGGGCGTGTCAAGGTGAACTCCCAGGCTGGTGAGAAGTATAATCTAAACTCCAACAACAAAGGTAAAGCCCTTACCAACTCCTCATCGACTGTTGGAGGTGAAGGCCCTGCCTCTTCTGCTCGACCTTTGGGAGCCCCTTGTGAGGTGAGGAAGTATTTCCGCTCGTGTACACTGAATTTATTTTTTTTTTGAAAAGAAGTGAAGGCTGAGGCGTTGGTGTGCAAAGGCATTCTCTAATTTTTTTTTTTTATAGAAAAATCAACGGAGTACTTTGCTTCCTTCTCCGGTCAAAAGACAAAAGTTGTTGCTACGTCTGACTCAGTCCCCATCCGTGGGTGATCTTGGTGCTGGGAATGACCATCCGTCTCCACGTGCTGGGAAAGTCGATGTTGACCGTTCCCTGACCCCGCGGGCCCCTCCTCTGAACGGTCAGTTTTACTGGCACCCACGTGCTTTCTTTATTGCTCCCTTTTCGTCCGGCTATATATAGGGCCATTTTCTTTGCTTTCCTTCGACACTTTGTTTATATTAGTAGCAAGTTCTTTATTTTCTCATTCAGCTAACAAACAAAGGATTTTGGTTTGTTTTTGTTTTTTTACAGTTCCTCCGTCTTTCGATCGCGAGCAGGATTCCATGGGGAAGCGTGCGTCTTATGGAACAGCACCTACACCCCGGGGCGCCAAGACTAACAAGGTCGCGGAGACTGGAAACTCTTCCAACGGGTCCTCCTTGCCCCATTCCCCTAGCCCTCATCCTGATGCCAACGCGGATGTTCTTGTTGGGAAAGCTACCATGTTTGAGCCTCTCTTGAAGGAGTTTATTCTTTACGGTTATGACAAGTTTGTCCATGTGTACAACTTCCCGGTGCATCCCGCAAATGCCGATTTGTATCGGGAGATAGAGCAGGAGCATGGTCACATCCCGAACCAGAAAGTTTTCCACGAGATGAACGCCCTTGTCGCCAATACTCATATTGTGTTGGGCGTGACGAGAGATGTTCGCGCTCTAGGTGGCAGTGTCCCTACCCAAAGTCAGCTGCGCAACTGGCGTGTCGCCCTTGGGAGCGCTCGTCAGTATCGATTTTTTATCTCTTGGCTTGAAGAAGAGCTAGACAACATCGAGCTGGGACTGAATTCTCGCAGGTCACAACTCCCCTTGGAGATTTCTGAACTAGAGGGGAAAATATCCTCTCTTCGCGGGACCGAAGGATCTCAGCAGGCTGAGAAAGATGCACTGCTACATGAGGCGGCCGAAGTTGCTAGGAAATCTGCAGATGTCGCTAGTCGTCTAGAGCAAACCGAGGCTGCCATCGCCTCCTTGGAAGAGCTTTTGGAGAAGAAGCGAGAGGATATGGCTTCCCTTCCTTAGAAACTTGTTCTATCCTTATTTTAGTCTTGTTTGTCCATTATTCGGACCTATGCTTTTGTTTCCCTTATCTCTGTAACATGGCTTTAAATGCCTTGGTGAAATAGTAGTTATGAATAAACGTGCTCTTTTCCTAGTATAAATTTCACTTGTGTGTATCTTCTTGTTATCTTTGCAAACTTACTCTATGCGTTCCTCTTTCATTGTTTATCATGAGTGTGAATTTTCAAATCCAATCTTTGAATCGTGGACTCGCCGCTTTGAAGATCTCCTGGCTTTGCAGATATGAGCACGAAGATTGAGGGGCTCCGAAACGTCGGCGTGCGCATCCCTGGGGCTGTGCGAGTCTCTTTTGAGTCCCTTCGTGTTTTGAGAGTATTTGCTGCTCTGGACGAGCAAAATTGTAAGAAAGTGATTCGGATTATGGAAGATGCGCTGTCTAACACCCTTGCTGTCCGGGAGCGCTCTTTAGCTCATCGTGTTGTTGCTCATGAAGCTTAGTATTGAAGTTCTTCTGAAGTTGTTGTTACCGTATAGGGGAAGGCTTGTTTTGCCTTTCTCCCGCCCCCCTTTCGTTAATCATTATCAGCTGAAGGAAGCCTACAAGGATTGTAATAATTTTTTTTTTAAAAGCAAGTTTTCCTCCTTGGGCGATTGCGTATGTCTATTGTTTCCTCATTTCTCTGATTGTGAGCGCGGGTATCCTCTTCCTTCAACAGGAAGTGGTCCATTACCTCTCCCACTGATATCCTCATGGCGGAGGCATCTCATCCTCCTGAATGAGACATCTCATCCTCCTGAATGAGGTAATTACGCGAGGCTTTTGTTTCCTCATTTATGTAACTATGTGCGCAGGTATCCTCTTCCCTCAACAGGAAGTGGTTAGTTGCCTCCCCCGCCGGTATCCTTGTGGTGGGGGCATCTCATCCTCCTGAATAAGGTATCTCATCCTCCTGAATGAGGTAATTACGTGAGGCTTTTGTTTCCTCATTTCTGTAACTATGTGCGCAGGTATCCTCTTCCCTCAACAGGAAGTGGTCCGTTGCCTCCCCCACCGGTATCCTTGTGGTGGGGGCATCGCATCCTCCTGAATGAGGTCTTGGCTATTTTGTGCTTTTTGGAGTCAGCAACTTAGCCGTGTCTGTATCCTTTGGTATTTGTCGTTCGGAACTTGGAAGATTTTAGTAAGGAAATTGTTTTATTGGATCGTGAAATCATACATAGTAAGCTTTGAGCCAAGTCCCATTGATCTGGTCATTCTTTTTGTCCGGGATTGGGCTTCCGTCTATATTTTCTATTTTGTAGAAACCGCTCTCTGCTGCTTCTCTGACTCTAAACGGACCCTCCCAGTTTCGCGCAAATTTTCAGTACTTGCGTCCCGCTGGACTTGTTTTGTTACTGCTAGGACTAATTCTCCTACTTTGAACTCCCTTAGTCTTACTCTTTGATTATATGCTCTGGCTAGACAGTTACGATATAGGTTTGCATGGTGCTGAGCTTGATCTCGTTGCTCGTCAATCCTGTCTAGAGCTAGGTATCTTCTTTCATCACTCATGTTGAGCCCGCTTGCTGCCAAGACTCTTGCGGAGGCTATGACGACCTCTGATGGGAGGATTACCTCTTCTGCATATACTAGGCTATAGGGGGCTGCGCCAATCAGACTTCTTTTTGTAATTCGATACGCCCAAAGGGCCATTGGCAGCTCCTCGTGCCATCTTCTTTGATTATCGTAGAGGTTCCTGCTGAGTATGGGGATGAGAGTTTTATTGGTAGCCTCTGCTTGTCCATTGCCTTGAGGGTATTATGTGGTAGAGGTTTTATGCTTGACGTGGAACGAAGTGAGCATGTCCCGGACATCATCGTTGAAAAAAGGGGAGTCGTTGTCTGAGATGAGACATCTTGGGATGCCAAAGCGCGATATTATGTATTCCTTGATGAATGCTGCGATTGTCACCCCTTTCGTGTTCTTTAGTGGTATGGCCTCTACCCACTTAGTGAATAGCTCCGTGGCGGTGACGATATACTCGTGCTGTTTGGAGGACTTGGGCGTGATGGGGCCGATGATGTCGAGTCCCCAACTATGAAAAGGCCATGGTGTTACAATGCTGTGTAACATGGTGTGCGGAGCATGGATCAGGTTTCCATGCTTTTGACATTCTTCGCATCGTTGCACATAGCTTGTTGTGTCGTGCTCCATCGTCTCCCAGTAGTATTGTAGGGGGTAAAACCCCTAGGAACACGTGTCTTGCATCCAAGAAGCCTAACCGCTCCAAAAGGATCAGCAACGAAATCTCGGGCTAGCCCAAAGAAGAAGAGAGGTCACACACGAGCGAGGTGAAGACTCGGAAGGAAAGGATTCAGACAGCACCAAAGGGCCGAAGCCCCAGAATCAACCTCGGAGCGCCACCGAATAAACCGCCTTACTCGACAAGGACTGACACCACCACAATTGAGTCATTTGTCTTATTAGCTGTAAACCACCCAAGCTCGGCCTATATAAGGCGAGCTTGGAAAACTTTGTAAGGGTTGGATTCTTTTTGGGTTGAACCTAAGCGGCAAGAGTGAGATTAGGTCTATATCTCCTCTGGTTCCTTAGGGTTTTATTCATGTAATCACAACATTGAAATACATACAAATCTCTATACATCTAGCCTTTGCTGTTATATATTTAACCTTTGATTACTATTCTGCTATCTTCGGTATTGTTCTTGTGGTCCTCGCACCATTAAATCTCGTTTGATATTACTGTATGTATGAGTAGATCTGATGGATATGGTATCGTATGTACCTATGTAGATTTTCTACTCGTACAATTTGGCGCTAGAAACAGGGATGATTAAAACAACTTAGGGTTTGCCTGTGATTTTTCGGATTTTCAAATTTTTAGCATATTTTCTTGTCTTGTCAAAAGATTTTCAAAAGCTGGTTTTTCGAAAAGAAGTTCCTGTACCTTAAAACATCTAAAGAACCTTAAAGGCTTTAGTATGTCTAAGGATTTTCTGAGCACAACATCAGGTGATAAAGTCATCCATTAAGGGTTTTCAAACTTTGGCAAGGCAAAATTAGCATAGAAACGGGAGTTAGTTTTCAAACTTAATACTTTTCAGAGCGGCGGCTAGCTATAAGAAAATGACAGAAAAAATATACGCAAACCTATTTTAGGGTTTCTAAATTGTATGCTATCCAAAAATACTTTTAAGAAACCATCAGGAAAAATGTTTTTTGACCAAAAGACAAAAATATGGTCCAGAGAGGCTCCGAAGAAACATAAAGAAAACGAAAATGACACGAGGAACTCACACAATAAAACCATCGCGACATGCGGACCCACCCAACGAACATAACACGCTGTAATAGCCACAATGAGCCGCTCGGGCGGAAAAAGAAGTACCTAACTATAGGAAGTAGCCAATAGCAGCTCAAAAATTATATATCTAGGGTCACGCAAAAATCATACACAACAAGACCGAGGGAACATATTCATGAGCCCAAAATTTTGCTACAACTGATAGAATCACCCAAATATAACTAATTAGCGAACAGACGCACGGGATTGGGATACAAGGACTCGGTGTGAAGAAACAAATGGGGATCCAAAAGTCCGAATCACTCATAAGAAGGTCCGAGGAACTTCGGACGAAGGACCCGAAAGAAGAAGAATATTATTAACAGATTCACCGAAGAAAACTCGAGTCACACACTAGTAACCATAACATTAAAACACGAGTAAGATATCACACTCCGAGAAACAAGTAATATCTATGGATTCAAAGCGTAATACGCCCACACACACACAACGTCCCATTCGGTGTCAGCAAAATAGCGAAGCAATAAAATAATGGAGGTAAAACTTCGCGTTAAGAAACCTATTAACACAGGTAAGTAAGCAGGCTAACAAAAGTATTCATTCGGGAAACTCATTCGAAACATGGGGTAAAATTCCTAGAAAAAGACAGCAAAGAGCAAAATAACTAGCATAATAAGATACTACGAAGACACTGGTATAAAAAACTAACTTCAACCTCTCCTATTTCTACACCTATTCCGAAGTCGTCCAACCATGGTACCCCGATCTTCGTCAAGGCCCTCGAGCAGTTCCACATCAATGATTGGAACACCGGCAGGGATAACGGCAGCATCCTCCTCCCAGAAAACAACCTCCGGAATAAAATCTTCATCAACCACGGCTGGTTCATCGATCGGAGGAACATGAACAAAAGTGGAAACAGACAGGCCTACATCGTTAAATTCCTCTTTTACTTCAACCTTTACATTCATTTCATCATCAGGAAAGGCGAGATCCTCCTTGAGCGTCAGTAAAATCTCTTCACTATGACGGCGAAAAAACGATCTAGTTTCATACATACGATAGTCATAGGGTGGACCGCCGTCTTCCCTCATCCTCTGCTCCCTTCTTCTCTCATCACTTTCAATAAGATCACCAAACAGGCGAATCACCTTGTCAGGATTACTTTCCCTTCTAGAAGAGCTAGCATCAACGAAATCGGCTTCCATTTCCATTATCATTCGAATCTGTTCTCTCCGGCTTCTTGGGTCCCTCTCATTGTTTCCTTCCTCTATAGGAGCTTTTCCTCTGTCAGCCATTTCTTCTTCAAAAGACGATAGGACACAAAAAGGGGGAGGAAAAGAGAGAGAAAGGAATGCAAAACAAAAAATCAAGCAAGTGGATACTGATAGGAACAAAGGAATACTCCACCTTTTATAATAAGTTCAAGGAACCACCTAATCGTCGAGTCTAATTAAGGGACAGATGTTACAATTATGATTCTCTCGAATAACGCACCAATACTTCAAGACGCCATAACTATACATTACCCAATAAAGTATGCACACCTTTTGCAAATCCCCACATTACCATTCAAATTCCAAACCGTACAGAAACCAACTGGTGGCACCATCTAAAAACACTAAATCCACATGTGGCAACCTTAACATCAGGGAATGGTTAAAACCAAAATAATCTTAAAAAATATATGGTACCAAAGGTAAAATAAAGTAGAAATGCAACGAAGTACAGACGAGGGCGAATCTTACAACAAAATAAAGGCATCAGCAACAACAAGGCCAAAAGTTGGTACATAGAAATGGCAATAGGAAGAAAATAGGCAACACGAACTATGAAACAGGGTACTGTCTTCGGTCATCATCATGCACGGCAAAAAAAAAAAAAACCCAGAATCTCAGATGAAAGCATAAGAAAATTCATAACTGAAGTAGCAAGAAAAGCAAGCAATAGATTCAATCAAGACCCTAGCAACAGGGAGCAGTTCTCTCATTACTACAGCTAAAGACTCCGAAGTAACAATGGAGAACCGAACTAAGGCAGGAATATCTAAACAAGAACCTATCCGGGCTGGACCGAAAGCAACTCGAAAGTCTCACGCAGACCAGAAACCAAAGGCTCTAACCGCAGGGAAACACATAAAGCAACACATCCAAGAAAGAGAATCCTCATATAAGCAATGATTCAGGGAAAGAAGTGATAATTGCGTCCTTTGAATGCAGCCTCAATCAAAATCAAGCTCCGGCTCATGACAGGATGAGCAACAACTTCGAAGATAAAAAGGCTGTAAACGCCGAGGCAAAAAACGCCATCGAACAAAAAAG
>JAJJMA010120402.1:0-12006 GCA_023529015.1 Papaver nudicaule
AATAAATTCATACCTTATCTCACGCTATTCCAGGATGCCAGAAATTGATGCGAAATTACTCCTGTGACCTCGTCGCCAAAAACCACCATCAACATTAAGTCCCCTGCGCAGCATGGAACCGTGAGTGTTCCAGGGTGAGCACCAAGTTGATGGGCCAGCTACATCCGCATGGAAGCCTTATCTACGAACATGGAGTCCAAACAGGGCCTAAAGAAGAAGCCCGTTCAAGCAATGCTCAGAGAGCCCTAATTAGGTTAGGATTCTCCCAAACCGTGCGTGATATATCTTCAGGAGTTTAATGACTTCGTCAGTCCACTTGTAGATGCATCTGAGTCAACTCCTCTTATGTAGGCAACAGTTACTTCTAGAATTTGAATTCTCGAAACCCTAAAATTCAAATACTCCGCGCCTGTATAAATATATGTTTCAGAAGATGCCCTGGATCATACTTTCTCTGCACATCTTCTGATTTTCTTATAACATGTCGAGCAACAGTAGCAGTGATGTTCCTTTGAGCCAATTTAGCAAGCGTAGGGCTTGGATTCCCAGCTCTGTAAGTAATTCTTCACTTGTGCTGCCTCATATGTATATTTTAGAATTTTACTAATCGTGAGTTAACTGTAGAATGAAGATGAAGGAGATAGCAGTACCAGTAACCCACGCAGCAAGATACCAAGGATGAGCAACTCTTCACCAGTAAATCCCCTTCTTTATGCATCTCATTTATCAAACATGAGAATATCTTCTTACTTTTTATCCTTTGCAGATTCATAAAAAGAGTGCTCACGCTCCCTCAAGGAGGATGACCGAAATTCCCCATTCTCCTATTTACAGTCCTGTTTCAGTGGTAGACCTTGAAGATCACGTTCCTCCTGGGAATAGCATTAGAGGAGGCCTTCCTTTTGATCCCGAGATGCGCTCCTTGTCCCAAGAATATAAATCTGTTGGCGGTTTCTTAGTTCGGAAGAGATATGTTTCTCTGTACACGAAAATATGGAGGAAGTACGGCCACATAGCTACTACCCAAGTCTTGGGTAAGGACTGCTCAACAGTCTTGGTGTCTATGATCGCGTTGTTGATGCCGACGATAGCAGAAATGGAGCAAGGATCATTGCACAAGGTTACTTTGTCTACCATTATGAAATGGGAACGTTTTCTTTCTTCTGCTGAAAACCTTAAGTTCAGAGTTGGATGGCTTCGGGCACGACTTGAAAAGATAAAAATGGACCGGTTGTCTTTTCTAGCAGATGGCCCCAATCCCGAAATTATCGATGAAGATGAAAAAGCCATTGATGAAGAAACCGAGAAGGTTAACCAAATGGTGGAAAACCTGAAGACCCTGGAACATGAGGTTGCTGCAGAGATGAAGGCTAAAGAGGAAGAAAGAGAAAGGGAATTGAAGACCCTTAAAGAGAAAATTGCAGCAGAAACTGCGAAGGTGGGTGAAGCTATCCAAAATTTATCGGCTAAAACCGCGGCGTTTCAGGAAAAGATGGAAAGCTTGTATCAGAAAGATTATGCACTCCTGGAAGGCTTATTCTGAAGAAAGATTTATTGTTTTTTTTTTTGAATTGAATAAGTAATATTTTCTGAATGAAAAGGTTTTGTAAGATTGCAATTGTTAAGTGCAAATGAGGTTTGCACTTAACTTGGAATGAATAAAATTTTACAAAGATGTGATCAGAAATTCATACGTAATAAGGTTTGAGCCATTTCCCGTTGATTACCGTACCTTCGGGTTTTCCGTCCAAGGTAGAGATTTTGTAGTAGCCACTAAGCGCCGCTTTAGTCACCACGTATGGCCCATCCCAATTAGCTGAGAATTTTGGAGCTGACATATCTTGCTGAATATGCTTGGCAGTCTTCAATACCAAGTCCCCAACTTGGAAGACTCTTGGCTTTACCGCCTTATCATATGCTCTAGAAATCCTTCTTCTGTAAGCTTCCATGTAAGCTTCTGCTTTCGTACGCCTATCCTCAACAGTATCCAATTCCGCAAACCTAGAACCAGCAATATCGGTGTAGACTCCACTAGCCATGGCAATGCGCGCCGAAGGAATCTTGATTTCAGCAGGAAGAATGACATCAGTACCATATACCAGAGAGTATGGAGAAGCTCATGTAGAACTCCTTGGAGAAATTCTGTATGCCCATAACGCCATAGGGAGCTTTTCATGCCAAGATCGCTGGTTATCATGAACAGTTCGACTCAGAATCCGAATCAACGTCTTGTTAGTGCTTTCAGCTTGCCCGTTTCCTTTAGGATAGTAAGGCGTAGAGCAAATATGGTGAATGCCATACTCTTGAAGTAATTCCCCCACATCTTGATTGACAAAAGGCGAGCCATTATCTGTTATGATGTGTTTAGGAACTCCAAATCTGCAGATGATATGCTCCTTGATGAACTGAGCTATATTGACACCCTTGGTTTTCTTAAGCGGAATCGCCTCCACCCACTTTGTGAAGTATTTGGTAGCAGTTATAATGTGCTCATGCTGTAAGGAAGATGCGGGATTGATCTTTCCAATAAGATCAAGTCCCCAGCTATAAAACGACCAAGGACTGCTGATGGATTGCAGAGGAAGACACGGAGAGTGTATAAGGTTGTTATGAACCTGACACTGATGGCACCTCCGAACAAACATGGCAGCATCGTCTTCCATAGTAGGCCAATAATATTTTTCATGAATTTGTAAAAATAATTTCTTCTTACCTTGGTGTTCGCCTTCATGCATCTCCTTGAGTATAGTACTTGTCTCAGGATCTGCCAAGCAGCGTAATAAATCCCCACCAAAGCTTTTGCGATACAGAATTCCTTCGAGAAGGACGAACCTCGCTGCTCGCCTTTTCAGCCTTTCCGCATCTTTCTTCTCAGCAGGTAGGACACGGTCCCGGAGATATTGGATGTAAGGTTCACGCCAATCTCCGACGGGATGTAACATCAAGGCTTCTGAATGATGTACAGCAGATTGGCACTTACTGCAAGAGCCTTGTATTTCTCTGGATTGAGTTTCCATGGTGGGCCAGTAGTATCCCAACCGTTGGAGTCGTCTGTATAGAGTGACCACTAGACTTTGTCCGCAGATTTCCTTGTGGACGTGATGAAGTCGTTGTTGGGCCTCGATATCCCCAAGACATCTGGATAAAGATCCATCTGAATTCCTATGATAAAGAATTTCATGCAATAAGAAAAAGTTCTTCAGGTCCTTGAGACGAACTTTCCTTTCTGGTGACGATTGAGTGAGTTCATCAATGACAGGTGTCCTCCAATCATGTACCGCTGGTTCGCCAGTTTGTGCTAACCAAGTCGATGAAAGAGTACGCTTATGCACGGTGAGAGTCGTTTCCATACCTTCAAACTGTAACTTTGAAGCCAATGTTGCGAGACAATCAGCATGCCTGTTGTTAGTTCGACCGGTATGAACGATAACAGCTTCAGAGAAACGAGTTAATAGTCTCTGTGCTTCAGCGCGAAAAGGAGCTAAAGTGACTTCCTTCAATGAGTAAACACCATTCATTTGATTCACCAATAGTTTGGAGTCACCCCTAATCTCCAGATTGGTAGCTCCCGTTTGTTCGGCTAACGATAATCCAATCAGGAATGCTTCGTACTCCGCCGAATTGTTAGTGCATCGAAAGTCTAATTTGAATGAGTGTGAGAATACCTCGCCGGTAGGAGAAACCAATACTATTCCAGCTCCTCCAGTGTTGTTACTTGGTGTAGCGGAGCCATCGAAGTATAATAGCCAAGTATCTTCTTTGACCAGGGATATTTCCGGGAATTCTCCAGGTACATCTTCATGCAGGGCGGTGGTATCTTCTCCAGGGAAGGCTGCAAGAAGATCTGCGACAGCTTGGCCTTTGATTGCCTTCGGAGCCACACAAGCGATATCAAACTCTGACATCTGTAGTAGCCAACGTGCTGGCCTTCCGAGTAAAGCCGGTTTTGACAGGAGGAATCTTATGGGGTCTGCTTTTGTGATTAGCACGACCCTGTTCGATAAGAGATAATGCCTGAACTTCTGGATTGCGAAGACTAAGGATAGACATGCCTTCTCTACCTTTGGATAGCGGAGTTCAACATTCTTCAGGGTACGACTGATGTAATACACTGGATATTCAATATTATCATCACCTTCTTGCGCGAGGAGTGCTCCAATAGCAGCGTCGCTTGATGCCGTGTAAAGAAGTAGAGGACGTCCCTGCACTGGTGCTTTCATCACTGCTGGCGATACTAGTAACTGTTGGATCTTCCTGAAAGCCTCCTCTTGGACAGGAGACCATACGAAATCTGCTCCCTTCTTGAGTAGAGGGATGAATGAGACCACGAATTGTGCTAAGCCGGGAATGAACCTTCGTATGTAAGAAACTTTCCCCATGAAGCTTTTAAGTTCTTTTACCGTCTTTGGTGGCGGCATTGTGGTGATCGCTTGCGTCTTGGTAGGGTCTACCTTGATTCCTTCTTCAGTTACTTGAAAGCCTAAGAACTTGCCTGAAGAAACTCCAAACGCGCACTTCAGAGGATTCATCTTTAATTTGTATTCTCTGCATCTGTCAAACACCTGTCTCAGCACATCTAGGTGAGATGCTCGTGTTTTTGATTTGACCACAACGTCGTCCACGTAATCTTCAATTTGTTTATGCATCATATCATGGAATATCGCTGTCATGGCCCGCTGATAAGTGGCGCCTGCATTCTTGAGTCCAAAGGGCATCACAGTATAATGAAAATTCCCGATTGGAGTTCGGAAAGCAGTCTTACTCGCATCTGAATCATACATCTTGATTTGATTGTATCCACTGTATCCGTCCATGAACGAGAACATGGCATGACCGCAGGTAGCATCCACCAGCATGTCGATGTTGGGTAGTGGGAAGTCATTTTTGGGACAGCATTTGTTTAGATCCCTGAAGTCTACACAACACCTGATTTGACCATTTTTCTTCTTGACTGGTACCACGTTGGCTAGCCAAGTAGGATGATGAATAAGTTTGATGAACCCTGCAGAGAGTAGCTTTTGAATCTCGATTTTGATTTGTTCTTCTATCTCATGTCGAAAATGGCGTGGTTGTTGTTTCACCGTCTTCGAGCCGGGTAGAATGTGAAGATGATGTGTCACCAGCTTGTCGTCTAGCCCGGGCATTTCTTCATAGGTCCAAGCGAAAACATCCTGGTATTCTTTGAGAAGACTAACCAGGGCTCCACGCTCCTCTGCTGATAAGGATGAGCTGACAGAGATAGGTCTGGGAACCTCATCAGTCCCTATGTTGACGGTCTCAAGAGCATCAGTTGTGGAGTTGGATCCATCTTGTAGCTGTGGCGGAGCTTCTTGAATTTCTTCTTCTAAAGATCCTTCATTCTGAAAACATTCTTTGATGCGGGGAGGTTTGTCGCCACCCTCCCCTGTTAATTGCTAACATTTCCGTCGCGAGTAGATAGTTCTACCCTCGTCATCATATTGAGTAGTGAAATTATAACTTCTTTTGGAATAAGGTGATTTATGAGACATGATTAAACCGTACCTAAGAAGTCCTGATGAAGTAGATGCGTCTCCCACGTTTTCCTCAATTGGCGTGTATGATGGTGGCCTCTCGTTTTTGATAGAGTCCCACGCAGGTAGAGGAATGCTATAGACTTTGTTAGGTGGCTCTGGCGCAGTTTCTTTTGGTTCGAAGAATTCTGCTTCGTATATTGGCGAATATGGAGATGACGACGCCGCGACACGAATGATTTCTTTATTGAGCACTGCCTTCATACATTGGTGATAAGTAGATGGGACGACTTTGTTGTCGTGGATCCAGGGGCGTCCCAATATCATGTGGTAATCAGGTTCCTTCTCGATGACATGAAACTTCACCCTTGATTGGATAGGTCCCACCTTGAGATCCAAGTTGACATACCCGTAGGTATTAGTCATGTTTCCTTCAAAATCCTTCATTACAACAGGATGGTGTACGATTTGATTTTTAGGAACTCTAGCGGTGCGTAGAGTCTTCAGGGTTATGATGTTGGCAGCAGCTCCAGTATCAATCAAAGCTCTTTTGAACTCTACATTTTTGACGTGCGCCGTGACGTACAAAGCTCGATTATGCCCATCTTCGGCCATCATATCTTCTTCAGTAAAGGTAATATCCTTCACCATGGGCTCAGACGCGAGAGACAGCTCTGAAACTTCTAGCGAGGGTGGGGTTAAATCCGTGCTGAAAGCGATGCGGTTGAGAGCAGCAAATGTGTCTACCCTTTGTCCCCTCAAGAAGTGTAATAATTCACATAAATTTTCTATTAAGAAAATAGCTTCTTGACTTACTGGTTTTTCATAGGTGGTGAAACTCTGAATGCGTCGAGGTGGGTTGGTGGCCTCACTGCGCGGGCCTTCAGTCCCCAGTCCCCTGTTGACAGAGTTATCTCCCATATCAGCGTATTGTCCAGCTATTACACGGAGTTGTTGGAACGTGCGGGGCCGGAATCTCCTCATTGGTTCTTGATGCCATGGCTCCATCCCTCCTATGCAAATCCCCACCAATTGTGATTCGTTCATCTCCCTGTTATGATAATCCAAAGCTTTGGCTCTGAACCTTTGTACAAAATCTTCTGGATCCTCCTCTTCTTCCTGATAAGTCTTTACCAGATCTGAAAGACTAACTTGGCTAGGAATGGGAGCATCATCCGTGGGAGCGACATTGATAGGGAGCCTCACAACATGGGGCGTGGTAGCAAGTGGCAGAGGCAAAGTAGGGCCCAAACTGAGAGAATGGGTGATGGTAGGAGTGAAAAGAGGAGATGGGTTGGGTCCCACTAGAGAGGGGACGCCATTAGGAGTGATGGTAGTCACGTTTTTGGTGGTGAGGCCAGCAGTGGCGTCTTGATGATTGGTTGTCCCTGCAGCACAAGATAGAGACATGTTGGAGCAGGATAGGGATAAGGTGGACCCCTGCTGGACGCTCTGGAGAGATGAGGATGAAGCAGGCGTGGTGGATCCCACCAGAGGAGATGACACGCCCAGATAATTCCATCCTGTTGCATTTGATCTTCTTCTTAGGTTGGATCAACGGAGGAGGCGCCATCTACCACCAGGAGAAGGAATCTTGTTAATCTAGGCAGGACAAGCAAAGCATGTACATGAACATTCGGAAAGGAGACTACCTGAGGCGTTAGAGTAAAAGTATGCCTATCGCTTGTATTCACCTTTTTCACAAAGTTGCCCAGAATCGTCAAGGTGTAATCCTAGAACAGGTTGTATTCGGGAGTGACCTTCGCTAACCTACCGGCCACCAAGAAGACAACTTTCCTCCCCGGATCCTGGGAAGGATCTAAGTACGCACGCAGGTCGTCCCCGGGTGGAGAAAGGGAACGGTCAAAGGGCACGTCCTGATCAAATCCCATGAACCGCGCCGCTCTATCAATGTTATACGTCTGCCTCACCAATCTTCCCTGATAGAAGCCGAAGATGAAGCCGAAAACGCTGCTACACATGAACACCTGCTACCCGTAGTGATCAAAGCTATTGAGACCCTGAGACCCGGAGCGTAAAACGACTTCGTCATCCTAAGCCGCGACTTCAAATTGAAAGACTCTATCATCATAGACCTTACACCACGGACGGAAGCAGACACACTCATCTCTGTCCAGAAAATCTATCAACCTTGCTGATTCCTTGGGATGCTTGTCGCTCCACCACATAATCCTGGCGTACTCCGATGAATCCAAAGGAAGACCCCCTTGCGGAGCATAATGCACGTAGTGTTCCCACAAGAAAGCCTGGAGAAAAGGGAGATTGACGAACGATGAAACGCGACCCGTGGAGGAACCAGACATATTCCCAGCCAAAGCACTTAGATGCGCATACTGGGACCCAAGGAACAGACTCCCAATTGGTAAAGGCATTCCTCGCGCCAGCCAAACCGCGTAGGAAACAACGAAAGGCTTCAGCGTCCCGATAGGATCGTCCTCAAATATATCCCGCGACAACCAGAGCGTGAGGAATGCAGCTATGATCTTGGTATTGCTGAGAGCGTCGGCCCTGCCTCCAGATGAATACCAGTGACGAATCCACCTCGTGTAATTCTCGTCGGCGGAAACATTGGGTAAATAAAGATGACTAATCTTCGCCTTTATTTCATCAATCAAGGCGTCGCAAGGGACCCCCGGTTGGTCCCGCGGGAGGTTCCCGAGTACCGGAAGATGATACAGGGACGATACCGCCTCCAAAGAAATGGTAACCTCTCCAAAGCCTGTAACGGCGGTGTTCGTAGACCCACACCAGCGAGAGGCGAATGCAACAACACCGTCGACATCTGCATGCACTCTCAACTTCCCAGACGCTTTCAATGCATGTGCAATCCCGACGTCTTCTAAGATATCATACACCTTCTCGTCATTCAACATGGATTCTAACCAAGGGATCCACTGATCCAAAGGAGCTCTCGGGCCACGAAAATCGACAGAGGTGTTTTAGGTGTAAAACAATAAAGAGAATCTGAGGGGTAAAGTGTGAAGTGTGATGATGTAATAAAAGATTGTGATGAATTCGAGAGGTCAAGATCGAACAAGACTCGCCTAAACCAAGAAATGGCCGTTCGAGTATTGCTTCAGTTACAAGAAGAGGATTTTAGGGTTGGTTTAGGGAGGGAAGCAGAGAAAGATGAGATCAGAGAATTACTATGATATTCTGTGATATTGAGATAAATATTGCTAGATAAGGATGAATATTCAGTTCTCACTAGATAATAAATGCTGAATGAGAAGAGTTAATCAATTATCGATGAGATAGACTTGATTATACTTGCACTGAACTTGTTAAACTTATCTTAGATGAGATTGGGATCGAGATGATTTTCCAACTGGTCGAGTGACCTATTTATAGCAATATATTCTCAACTGATCTCGTAAGAAGTGGAAGTAGTGGAAGAGTGGGAGTGAGGAAAGAGTGGGGTCAGTTGTTAAGAGTCTTGCGCCTAATATTAGGGAAGACTAACAACCCACTACCTTATCCCATCTTCTCAGCAACGTTCACACGACCTAGTTATCTTTCCCGTTAAGTGATTGTGCCGTTGCAATCACACGTGTCGTAGACCGCCAAACCAAAACCCTAAAAGAATATCCCCCCATGTAACTAAATCTTGATTCTCGTAAGATTTGTTAAATATTTGTTTATTTGTTTAGTCAAAGTTGACTAGTGTAAGTCGTACCAATTACTGGTAACTTAGGACTTTGCGATAAGATAGAGATTAAGCGATAAGCTTTGAATATCTCTTTAAGATTTGGTTTAAGGATTGAGCCGGGCAATCGCCATTTAAACCTAATGAAATAAATCTAAGGGTTGAGCTAGCAACCGCCATTAGATAAGATAGGTCTAAGGATTGAGCTATGCAATCGCCAATTAGACCGAGAGGATTTCAGCAACTCTCTGTGGCAATAGTCAAATAAATACGACTTTCGGTTTGCCATAAATAAGGGAAATTAGTTTGTGGCATGTAATGCACCAATTCCCTGGATAATGAAGACATATGAATGCCTAAAATAATATAAGTCATAGCCATGAGCCATGATTAAGAATTATAGCACTGATTTATGGAAGCAAGTCCATAATCAGGAAAAACAGACGAACGATGCTATCACGGCGTAGCCATCATCAAGAATGCACAAGCATTGCCAATATAAGACCTAAAGATAGGCCACAATAATTATAATAAGCCATATTGCATGGTATAATAATCTTATTAAGAAGTTAGGCATAGGTCACGAAGGACAAGCCATAACATTTATGTTATTTTCAGATTTCTGTACAGTTTGCGTGTTGTCCATTAGTAAAATCGCCCAGGACAGCCTATAATAGATAAAAATCTGAATTTTTAGTATGTTATAGGAAATTCACAGAGGAAAATATTTCGTGAAGGAAGCACCTTCCAATTCCTTACGGATTGGGCTCTAAAAATCACGCCATGAAGAAATACGTGAGCTGAACTGCCAGATTTCCGAATTTGATTAGGAAACTAGAGTATTATGGACTTAATAAAATCCATAATCCTCTAGGATTTGAATCAGTGAGGCCCATAAATAGGGGGAGACTAGGAAGAGGTGAACCCTAGCTCAAAGAAGGCAAGGCTAGCCGTGAGGGGAAGATGATTATCATGGACCTCCATAAGTATAAGCGAAGGAAAACAATAAGACCCCCACGAATTAGGCGAGAGCCAACCATAAGGCCCCCATAAATTAGGCTAAGCATGATTATGAGGCCTCCAATATTTGGCCAAGGCATAACCGTGGAGCCCCAAGCAATAAGCTAGGGCATGGCTTGGACGCCCAAGGAAATAAGCAAAGGAGATGCGTGGGCACCCAAAGATCAAGCAAGGGAGGATGCGTGGGCATCCAAAGATGAGGCAAAGCTAATGCTACGGGCCTCCAAGAGTTAGGCGCGGCCAATACCATGGGCATCCAAAGATGAGGCATGGCCAATGCCGTGGGCCTCCAATGTTCTAGGCGTGGCTGAATTTTATGCTTGGCCAAAGATGAGGCGTGGCCAAGACTTGAGCATGGCCAACGCCATGCCTTATCCAAATCTTAGGCTTGGCCAAAGTTTAGGCGTGGCCAAGACTTTGGCGTGGACAGGTTTTTGGTGTGGCCAAGTTATTGGCGTGGCCAAGTTATTGGCGTGGCCAAAGATAGGGCGTGGCCAAGGATTTGGCTTGGCCAAAGATAGGGCGTGGCCAAGGATTTGGCTTACTTGGCTAGTGCGCATGCATAGGTATTTTAATACGTAGGTCAGGGATATGGACCATGCTACTAGGCTAGGGTCGCAAGATATTAAAATATGGCTAACGGCAAACCAAATATCTTATCCCTACTGTAAAAATAAATTCATACCTTATCTCACGCTATTCCAGGATGCCAGAAATTGATGCGAAATTACTCCTGTGACCTCGTCGCCAAAAACCACCATCAACATTAAGTCCCCTGCGCAGCATGGAACCGTGAGTGTTCCAGGGTGAGCACCAAGTTGATGGGCCAGCTACATCCGCATGGAAGCCTTATCTACGAACATGGAGTCCAAACAGGGCCTAAAGAAGAAGCCCGTTCAAGCAATGCTCAGAGAGCCCTAATTAGGTTAGGATTCTCCCAAACCGTGCGTGATATATCTTCAGGAGTTTAATGACTTCGTCAGTCCACTTGTAGATGCATCTGAGTCAACTCCTCTTATGTAGGCAACAGTTACTTCTAGAATTTGAATTCTCGAAACCCTAAAATTCAAATACTCCGCGCCTGTATAAATATATGTTTCAGAAGATGCCCTGGATCATACTTTCTCTGCACATCTTCTGATTTTCTTATAACATGTCGAGCAACAGTAGCAGTGATGTTCCTTTGAGCCAATTTAGCAAGCGTAGGGCTTGGATTCCCAGCTCTGTAAGTAATTCTTCACTTGTGCTGCCTCATATGTATATTTTAGAATTTTACTAATCGTGAGTTAACTGTAGAATGAAGATGAAGGAGATAGCAGTACCAGTAACCCACGCAGCAAGATACCAAGGATGAGCAACTCTTCACCAGTAAATCCCCTTCTTTATGCATCTCATTTATCAAACATGAGAATATCTTCTTACTTTTTATCCTTTGCAGATTCATAAAAAGAGTGCTCACGCTCCCTCAAGGAGGATGACCGAAATTCCCCATTCTCCTATTTACAGTCCTGTTTCAGTGGTAGACCTTGAAGATCACGTTCCTCCTGGGAATAGCATTAGAGGAGGCCTTCCTTTTGATCCCGAGATGCGCTCCTTGTCCCAAGAATATAAATCTGTTGGCGGTTTCTTAGTTCGGAAGAGATATGTTTCTCTGTACACGAAAATATGGAGGAAGTACGGCCACATAGCTACTACCCAAGTCTTGGGTAAGGACTGCTCAACAGTCTTGGTGTCTATGATCGCGTTGTTGATGCCGACGATAGCAGAAATGGAGCAAGGATCATTGCACAAGGTTACTTTGTCTACCATTATGAAATGGGAACGTTT
>JAJJMA010120408.1:8023-18328 GCA_023529015.1 Papaver nudicaule
CTAGTGTCGGTCTCCTTTAGGTTTTGGCGAAGCACTGCTAAACCGAGACCGCACCCATAGCCAATATAGCATGGAGTGAATCACTGTTAGACAGGAGCTCATTCGCCTTCTTGCGAAACCTTTCCATGTATGCAACTGCGATCTCTCCCGTCTCTTGTTTTAGGTTGAACAGTTCCACAAATTCTTTGAAGTCTGGGATGGTTTCCAGGACTTCGGGTGGTATAACATAGGGGATCGGTTCGCCTTCTCTTCGGATTTTAACGTTGCACGGCTTACCACGTACGATTCCAGATTCCTGATGAGCTTTGATGAAGATCCTAATAGCTGTGCCGACGTCTACTGCGGGCTTTCCAGAGTTTTCCTCTCCAACAGGTCTTCCTGTGGCGAGTCCCCAGTGACTTGGGAAATGTGGGTTATCATACAAAGGAGGGGTAGACGAAGTACCTTCCTGGTTGAGGGAGTTTCCATTGGTTCCCTTGAGTTCTGCAGATAGCGCTGCCATTGCCTTTGTGGTGTTGCTCTTTTGTGCAAACTGCTCCATGAACGCCAGAGGAAGCGTTTCTTGATTGTTGTAGATCCATGGGCGTCCCAACACCATGTCGCCCTCGACGAATCCCTTAACGATGTGAAACTCCGCTATGGTTGGGAACGTGGCGATTTCGACGGGAAGGTCGATCCACCCGTAGGTGCGTACTTCGACTCTGTTAGGGCCTTTGATGATGGCAGGGGCATGGATATCTCTGCTTCGAGGGATATTAGCGGCTCTAAGGGTCTTGACCGAGATGATGTTTACCGGGCATTCCGGGTCGACGAGTGTCTTCGGGAATTCAGCATGAAAGAGGTAGGGCTGTCCAAAAAACCGAAAACCGTGGTGAACTACACCGAACCGCACCGAACCGCACCGAAAATTGGGATAACCGAACCGAGCCAAGGGTAATGGTTATGGCGATGGTGCAAGAATTGAAAAACCGAACCTTATGGCGATGGCTATGGCTAGCCATGGAACCGAACCGAAGAGCCACGGTGTGCACCGATCAACAGTAACCCTTGGATCTAAAAACATTTAAACCGTTAGATTAGTGTATGAAATTAAAATCCCTACTATTCCATTAAATTACCTATGTACCATGGTATATATACAACCTAAACCTATCTTCTATCTCATTTGCGCCTCTCTTCTCTCAATCTTTCTTCTCTGATTCTCTCGTCTCTGCATCTTCTTTTTCATTCCTCTTCACTTCTTCTCTCTCGCTCTCAATAAAACTCTTCACTCTCTCATTTTTGTTCCTACATATTCAGAACTTTTAATCGATCTATTTTGTTCTTTCGGTGTTAACAAGGAAGTAACATTCGATCCACAAGAACTTGAAGAAAAACTCAGAAAAGAAGAATTAGTCAGACTTTTGTTCTTATGAGAAATTGAATCTCCAAATTTGTTTGGATTTACATTAGAGAAAATACAGATCTGGTTTTGGGGCTATATTCAGGATCTTGGTTGATTTAATTTGGTGATTAATAGAGTTATAATGAGGGATCTTAGTGGTGGGATATATATAGATCTGGTTTTGAGTTATTTATTTGCTAATTTGTTATTGTAATTTCTATGTTGGTATGTACTGTTGAATTACTTGATTTTGTCCTTTGATTCTTTTGATTGATTTGAAAGGGTTATGTTTCATATTAGATTAATGGGTTCTCTGTGGAATGGTAAATTTATTGATAAATGAATTCGTGATTTGTTTTTGTTGTTAAGCTTGGGAGGATGAGTAAAAGATCATATGAGCTAGACTCAAGATTTTCTGTTCTTATTAACGAGTATACTGTAAAACCTAAAAAAAATGAATATACTGTATTTTTTTTTCTTTTTTTTTGGTTCCAAAATTAGTCTGTCGGTTTTTCCCACAACCGAACCACTTTTACCGAACCGACTCGGTACGGTTTTAAAACCGAACCGAAAATGAATGGCGACGGTGATGGTACAAGAATTGAAAAACCGAAGATTACGGTGATGGCGATGGCTGAGTCTAGAACCGAGCCGAACCGAGCCATGGACAGCCTTAGAGAGAGGCGAGCGGATCTGAGGAGTCCCCAGCCTTGTCTTTGTGTTGGTTCCTCCTGCTTGAATGTTGTCTGCTCATCAACTTCCTTGAAGGGCAGGCGTTTGCCCGACACTACCATGCTGAGTGCCATGAACATGTCTTTCCGATGTGGTTTCGAGAGACAGAGAGTCTCGCATAGCTGGTACATTATCTCTTCTACTCTCTTGTTCACCGGTTCCTCAGGAAAGGTGAATGTTCGAACTGGTAGAGGATCCTGGTATACTCCTTCGTTTCCCAGGTGCAATTCCCCGGACTCCACCTTGGCTTTGGAAGATTCTCTTAAGGCTAAAGCAATCCCTGGTAGAGTGGGTAGCGACTCGGTGATAGCGACAATACCTTGGACTTGCCACCTCTTCGGCTGTAGGAGGTTGTCGTATCGGAGGGAGTTCGATTGCCCCGTCCTGGATCCAAGTGTCCAACAACTCTAGCACTTCCTCCATGGGGAACGGGTAGTCTGGTATCTCTGGTCTGGCTTTTTGCCTCCGCACCTCGGGTTGTTGCGGCCCTCCTTGGATCATGTTCTTATTCGGGGTCCCTGGAGCCGAATTAGTGCGTTTTGGATGTGTTACTTCCGTGGCAGGGCCTTTTCTCTTCCCTCCTTCGCTAACGACGCCCATAGATGGTAGACTGTTATTGTACTGCTTGTTGATTAGTCTTCTATCGCTGCGAGTGACACGGGTTTCTTCGCTTCTGAGGGGTTTAGTCCTTTCTAACAGGGCAGGTGCAGTGGTGGCGGATCTCTTCGCAGCTTCATGGAGTTCGAAGAAGGTCTGGAAGTGGAGGTTCTCCAAGGGGCTCGGTAGACGGGAATCATTCCGTTGATGCAGAGTTCTACTAATTGTTGCTCCGTGGCGTTCAGATCGTGGCAGTCAAGGGCTTGGATTCTGAATCTCTTGACGTAGTCGTTTGGGTGTTCGCTGGGTCTCTGGAACATTCTGCCGAGGTCGGATAGCGTTATCTGCTCAGACACGAAGAAGTATTTGCGGTAGAACGCGCTCACCATCTAGCCCCATGTGCCAATGTTGTTCGGAGCGAGATTATTGTACCAGGCATAGGTTCTTCCAGTGAGAGACTTTGAGAATTCTTTAAGTCTTAAGACGTGGTTATATTCGTGTTCTCCCAACGACTCCAAAAATCGCGAAATGTGTTCACGTGCATTTCATGTTCCGTCATATAAGGAGAACATGGGGGAAACATACCCTTTGGGGAGAGAAATCCTCTGCACTTCATGCGGGTATGGCGGTCGGTGTTGGTGGATAGGTAGCGCCACCTCTCTTTCTCGTTTCGTAGTAGCATGTCCTGGTCGTCTGCAGTGACGTAGCGAGATGGTTGTCCTTCTCTTTGGCGAGATTCTTCTGGGACAAGAGGTGCTTCGTCATCTCGGATGTGGATGACGGTCGAGCGGTGTTTTAGGTATAAAACAAATAAGAAAATCTGAGGGGTAAAGTATGAAGTGTGATGATGTAATAAAAGATTGTGATGAATTCGAGAGGTCAAGATCGAACAAGACTCGCCTAAACCAAGAAATGGCCGTTCGAGTATTGCTTCAGTTACAAGAAGAGGATTTTAGGGTTGGTTTAGGGAGGGAAGCAGAGAAAGATGAGATCAGAGAATTGCTATGATTATTGCTAGATAAGGATGAATATTCAGTTCTCACTAGATAATAAATGCTGAGTGAGAAGAGTTAATCAATTATCGATAAGATAGACTTGATTATACTTGCACTGAACTTGTTGAACTTATCTGTTGTTTTTGATGAGATTGAGATTAAGATGATTCCCAACTGGTCGAGTGACCTATTTATAGCAATATATTCTCAACTGATCTCGTAAGAAGTGGAAGTAGTGGAAGAGTGGGAGTGAGGAAAGAGTGGGGTCAGTTGTTAAGAGTCTTGCGCCTAATATTAGGGAAGACTAACAACCCACTACCTTATCCCATCTTCTTAGCAACGTTCGCACGACTTAGCTTTCTTTCTCGTTAAGTGATTGTGCCGTTGCAATCACACGTGCCGTAGACCGCCAAACCAAAACCCTAAAGGAATATCCCCCCATGTAACTAAATCTTGATTCTCGTAAGATTTGTTAAATATTTGTTTATTTGTTAAGTCAAAGTTGACTAGTGCAAGTCGTACCAATTACTGATAACTTAGGACTTTGCGATAAGATAGAGATTAAGCGATAAGCTTTGAATATCTCTTTAAGATTTGGTTTAAGGATTGAGCCGGGCAATCGCCATTTAAACCTAATGAGATAAATCTAAGGGTTGAGCTAGCAATCGCCATTAGATAAGATAAGATAAGTCATCTAAGGGTTGAGCTAGAAACCGCCATTAGATAAAATAGGTCTAAGGATTGAGCTATGCAATCGCCAATTAGACCGAGAGGATTTCAGCAACTCTCTGTGGCAATAGTCAAATAAACACGACTTTCGTCTTGCCATAAATAAGGGAAATTGGTTTGTGGCATGTAATGCACCAATTCCCTGAGTAATAAAGACATATGAATGTCCAAAGTAATGTGAATCATAGCCATGAGCCATGATTAAGAATTATAGCACTGATTTACAGAAGCAAGTCTATAATCAGGAAAAACAGACGAATGATGCTATCACGGCGTAGCCATCATCAAGAATGCATAAGCATTGCCAATATAAGACCTAAAGATAGGCCACAATAATTATAATAAGCCATATTGCATGGTATAATAATCTTATGAAGAAGTTAGGCATAGAGCACGAAGGACAAGCCATAACATTTATGTTATTTTCAGATTTCTGTACAGTTTGCATGTTGTCCATTGGTAAAATCGTCCAGGCCAGCCTATATTAGATAAAAATCTGAATTTTTAGTATGTTATAGGAAATTCACAGAGGAAAATATTTCGTGAAGGAAGCGCCTTCTAATTCCTCACGGATTGGGCTCTAAAAATCACGCCATGAAGAAATACGTGAGCTGAACTGCCAGATTTCCGAATTTGATTAGGAAACTAGAGTATTATGGACTTAATAAAATCCATAATCCTCTAGGATTTGGATCAGTGAGGCCCATAAATAAGGGGAGGCTAGGAAGAGGTGAGCCCTAGCTCAAAGGAGGCAAGGTTAGCCGTGAGGGGAAGAGAATAATCATGGGCCTCCATAAGCACAAGCGAGGGAGGATTCGTGGGCACCCAAAGAAGAGGCAAAGCCAATACCACGGGCCTCCAAGAGTTAGGCGCGGCCAATACCATGGGCATCCAAAGATGAGGCATGGCCAATGCCGTGGGCACCCAAAGTTTAGGCGTGGCCAAACTTTAGGCTGGGCCAAAGTTTAGGCGTGGCCAATGTTTGGACATGGCCAACGTTTTGGCGGGGACAAAGTATAGGCGTGGCCAGGTTTAGGACGTGGCCAAGATATAGGCGCGGCCAGGTTTAGGGCGTGGCCAAGAAATAGGCGTGGCCAAGTTATAGGCGTGGCCAAACTTTAGGCTTGGCCAAAGTTTAGGCCTGGCCAAGTTATGGTCGTGGACAAGATATAGGCGTGGCCAAGTTTAGGGCGTGAACAAGGTTTGGCGTGGCCAAGTTTAGGCATGACCACGGTCTTGGCGTGGACAAGGTTTGGACGTGGCCAAGGTCTTGGGCAAGGCCAACGCCATGCCTATCCAAGTTTTAGGCTTGGCCAAAGTTTAGGCGCGGCCAAGATTTGAGCATGGCCAACGCCATGCCATGGAATGGCGTGAAGCACCTAGGGTTTTGTCTCGAGCATGAGCTAGGCTAATGTGCATGTATAGGTATTTTAATACGTAGGCTAGGGATATGGACCATGCTACTAGGCTAGGGTCGCGAGATATTAAAATATGGCTAACGGCAAACCAAATATCTTATCCCTACTGCAAAGAATAAATTCATACCTTATTTCGCGTCATTCCAGGATGCCAGAAGTTGATGCGAAATTACTCCTGTGACCTTGTCGCCAAAAACCACCATCAACAAGCGGGCACCTGTAGCAGCAGCCTCAGGGGTTTCCTTGGCTGGTGAACTCGACAGCTTCGAGGTTAGGGTTTTGAGACAATCCAGGATCCCTAGTTGAGTGTCAAACATCTTGTCTTGACTTTCTGCGAGGACGTCTTGCCGTCTGGCCAACTCATCCATGGTTAATGCTCCCGATACTCCTTTTCCTTTCTCGGCGGTAGCGTCGACTTAGCTGTGGAGGAAGGGTTCTTGCCAGAGGTGTTGGTTGGAGCACTAGGAGTCATCGGGGTGATGGGAATTGCCGGGATGACAGGTATTGAAGGGGAAGCACCTTGAGTAACAGGAACGTTGGGCGTGGCATCGAATGCAGGTGGATTGGTAGGTGTTGCGCTAGAGGACGCAGCGCCGTCAGTTGAAGAGTTGGGGTTTTTGGTATCTGATCCCGACCTAAGTTCAACCATTTTTAAAAAAGTTTTATCGAACCGAGAGATTGATCTCCCACTGTGGTCGCCATCTGTTTTTACCAGGAAAACAATGCACCATCTCTGGGTACTTTCGTAGTGCTCGATATCAAAGTCGAACAAGACGAGCCTAAACCAAGTCAATGGCCGTTCACGTCTTGCTTCGGTCTCAGAGAGGATAGAGGTTGATCTAGGGAGGGAAACATCGAAGAAACTTGAGATCAGGTTGTGGATGTGTTTTGGGTGTAAGATTTCAAGATCTCTGTCGTGAAGGTGGCTGGAAATCTCCAAGGCTAGAAGTGTGCTGGATACTCAGGTGTGTTTGCTCTGAGGTTCTGGTGTATTTCCGTATTCTAGTTGTTATGAATGTTCTGCCTTGGAAGATAGAGGAAGCCTCTATTCATAGTGTTGAACTCACCCTGATCTCTCGACAGAGAAGGTGGAAGTCGTGGAAGAGTGGGGGAGTGGAGGACATGAGTTGTTCTCGGTAACTGCTAGGATCGTGTAGATCATGTCCACTCAGCACCACTTTCTCGTCACTGTCCATCATCTCTATCAGTTTCTTTCAACTGTCGTAGACCGCCAGACCAATACCCCTAAAGTTATCCCCCGTGTGACGTTTTGATATCTCGAGTGATGTGCAGATATTGCATGGTTGTGTTGAGCTTGAGTAGTGTCGTGTGACTATGATGCCGTGACCAGCGTGAGTGTGGCGCTTTTGAGACGTGCATAGTGGGAGTATAGGAGTGGTAAGATTATCAGTACTGCACTATGATATTATCCTCTCCACCGGGAGTTATAAGAGAGAACTCATAAAGAGTACATTCAGCTCGTAGAATAGGTTGCATTCTGAGCTATAGAGATGTGCCTGAATAGGCGATTGCCTCTAGGTAAGGCGTAGTTAGATGGGAGTTTTACGATTTTGTCCCTCTCCCATTTTTTACCATCTACACATGCGATACAATATTCCATCTCGAAGTTCATAATTCGCCGACCTGCTGATGACTTGATGGGCTAAGATCTGCTTTCCTAGCAATGTAAGACGATCAAGATAATATCGTATTGGCGTTCTCCAATCTGTCTCTGCTGACTCTTCAGTGTCTATTGCCAATACTTCCCTCTGTTCTCGCTCATCCAGAGAAGATTGCCTCAATCGCTCAATAACTATTGAAGTGATGTCAGGGTTTGTCATCATTGATGAAATAAAAGCCAAGGCATCAGCGTGCCTATTGTCCTTTCTGCAGATGTGACGAAATTTGATACCAGGAATCTCCTGAGCATACTCCCTAGCGAGTTTGAGATACTTCTGCGGAGAGGCATCGACTGCTTGATAACGTCCCGAGATTTGACAAATCACCAATTGAGAGTCGCTTGTCAATCTAACATCGCTGATACCCATTTCAATAATTAATCTCATGGCGTGTATAACAGCTTCATACTCTGCCTCATTTTTAGTCGCCGGAAACTCCAACCTTAGCGAGTGCACTATCCTGACTCCTTTCGGCGAGGTAAAGACGATTCCTATCCCTTTTCCTTCTTTATTCGATGAACCATCAACATACACTTCCCAGCTTGTGGGACTGCACTTTAATAGTTCTGGCATCTCATTTTCTCGCTCATCTAGCGAAAAGGGTATGTCTTCTATTTCCTCTTCTTCTTCTATTGGGAAATCAGCGAGAAAGTCTGCAATATCTTGAGATCTTTGGGCGATACGAATTTCGTACTGAACACCAAACTGCTCAATTTGAGTATTCCATTTAGCGATTCGACCTACTCTCTAAGAGCTATGCAGAATGGACTCAATAGGAGTCTTTGTTAGGATAGTGATAGGATGATCATGGAAATATGGGCGAAGCCGCTGGGACGCAAAAACTAAAGCCAGAATCAGCTGCTCGATCTTTGTATAATTCTTCTCTGCTCCTTGCAATGTTCTGCTGAAGTAATAGATAGGCGTCTCCCCGCCTTTAGTTCTCACAAGTACAGCGCTGATGGCGACTGATGTTGCAGCGAGATACACTCTAAGTTCTTCGTCGTGTTCAGGGGGTTGAATCACTGGGAGAGTAGCGGGGTACTTTTTAATACCTTGAAAGGCTGCTTCATGAGCTTCGGTCCAGTTAAATTTTTTTCTTTTTTTCAACGTTTGAAAGAATAGCTTGCATTTGTCAGAGAATCTCGAAATAAATCTATTGAGCGACGCCAGAGTTCCATTGAGTCGCATAACATCTTTTACTGTCACCGGCGATGGCATATCTATGATTGCTCTGATCTTTGCTTGATCAGCTTCTACTCCATTCTTTGTGACAACATATCCCAAGAATTTTCACGAAATTACGCCAAAAACACATTTTGCCGGGTTTATTTTTAATTTAGTGGTGCGCATGTGATCAAATATCTCTCTGAGGTCTTGAACATGAGTTTGTTTTATTTTTTTCTTCACTAGCATGTCATCAACATAAACCTCCATTGTTTTGCCAATCCATTTCTCAAACATTTTCTGGACCATCTCTTGATACGTAGCGCCGGCGTTTCTCAGTCCAAAGGGCATCCGAGTATAACAAAACAACCCTTTAGTAAAGAAGAAAGCGGTGTGTTTCTGATCTTCTTCCGCCAAAGGTATTTGATTATACCCTGAGTAACCATCCATAAACGATAGCAACTCATGGCATGATGTGGCGTCTACTGTTTGGTCAATGCTTGCAGCGGGAAACTATTCTTTGGGCATGCCCTGTTGAGGTCGCTGAAGTCAATGCAAATCCGCACTCCCTTGTTCTTCTTTGGTACTACCACCATATTCGCTATCCACTGAGGATATTATACTGGCCTTATGATACCAGACGCCCTCATCTTGTCAATCTCAGCTTCCACTGCTTCTTTGTAGGCTGGGGCCAACTTCCTTATCCTTTGCTTGAAAGGTCTAATCTTTGGATCAATATCTAATTTATGACATGCTATCTCTGGGTCAATACCCGACATTTCGTTCATTCTCAAAGCAAAGACGTCGACATATTCTTTGAGTAGTGCCTCTAGCTTTGTCGATTCTTCTTCATTCAGTAATGTACCAATCTTTACTATCTTTGGATCACCGTCTTCGCCGATATTTATATCTCTGGTGAGTTCTACCGCCGTGAAATGAAATTCTGGCTCTCCCATCGGCGAAGGCTCCTTTAGTTGCTATAAGGGGACTGTAGGGGTTTTCGCCGAAGTGACTTCTAAATTCAGAGAACGGACATACTTTGATGGATCGGCGATGAACTCTTGAATCTCTTGCTCCTTTACAAGTTCTTTTCCCTGCTTCTTCTTTTCGTTAATTCTAGCTTTTCTATTTTCACGCATCAGAACATCTGCTGCATTACAAGCCTTCGCTACTGCCTAATCCCCCACGTACTCGGCGACTCCTTTAGGTGTTGGAAACCTTAAAAGTTGATGGTAAGTCGAGGGTACTCCTTTCAAGCTGTGCAATCATGGCCTCCCAAGAATTGCAGCATACGGCGAATCTACATCTACGATGCAAAGAGTAGTATCCAGAATCAGGTCCTTGCATGTAACAATCTTGAATTCGATTTCTCCCTTGGGTTTAGATGCAATGCCGTTGAATCCATAAATATTGTACTTTGAGACTGCCGGCGAAGGAATTTCAGAGTCTTTTTCTTTCATTGCTTCATATGCGGAGTTAAAAAGTATATCAACCGAACTACCTGGTGTTGATGGTGGTTTTTGGCGAGGAGGTCACAGGAGTAATTTCGCATCAATTTCTGGCGTCCTGGAATAGCTCGAGATAAGGTATGAATTTATTTTATGATA